>OZ024741.1:214793792-214813792 GCA_964016885.1 Eledone cirrhosa | reverse complement strand
ACGTATCGGAGGGTTCTTGCTGTTCCAAGCAAGCATGCCTTTTGAAGCGTTCCAAAAAGCGTGAAGGGGCCGTTTCTCTTTAACCATCCCTGGAAACTTTTGGAGATAGTCCCCAGTGCGCCTATGACAATCGGGATCACTTTGACTTCATGGCAGTTCCAAATCCTTTTCACCTCCCACTTTAGGTCCTGGTATCGGTTAATTTTCTCCCTCTCCTTCTCTTGCACTCTCGTGTCGAAAGGGCAGGCCACATCCACAATCAGACACGATCTTTTTTCTTTGTCCACAACCACCAGGTCAGGTCTATTGTGTTCTAGTTTTTTGTCCGTCTGTATCCTAAAATCCCACAGCACCTTCACCTGATTGTTCTCCATCACCGCCTCTGGCCTATGCTCATACCATTTCTCAGAATGTGGTAGATTGTTTACTTTGCACAGGTGCCAGTGGATCACCCTGCCCATCACATCGTGTCTCTAGCCCTTATAGTGGGTCTGGGCTAGGTGTTTACACTCGGACACAATGTGAGCCACAGTCTCCTCTCTCTCTCCACAGATCCTGCACAGTGGGCTAGCCTCCTCCTTGTAAATATGGTGTTTCAACCACTTCGTTTTGAGGGCCTGCTCCTGCGCAGCCATTAGCATTCCTTCTGTAGCCTTTTTGAGGTCTCCTCTTCTCAACCAGTTCCATGTCTGTGGATCTCTAAATTCAGTTTTCTCAAAGAAGGTACTATGAAGGGATTTTCCCTTAAGGCTGCTCTTCCTCCTTGATGTTATTTCCTCCTTGGACATCCCCTGGCCTACTGTCCCCTCCTTCAGTACAGCTCTGAGCATTGGCTCCTTACTATAGGTCACGTATTTGTATAGGTTGTTTTTCTCCATCTGAACACAGTCCTCTATGCGGATAAGACCTCTTCCACCCTCAGATCTCCTTAGGTAGAGTCTATCGACATCACTCCTCTTGTGGAACATATTGTAGATAGTCAATAGCTTCCTAGTCTTCCTATCCATTTCTTTCTGTTCAGCAACATTCCATCTCAGAATTCCCGCACTGTACCTAATAATAGACACAGCTCGGGAATTTACTGCGCTTATGGCATTTCTGCTGTTCAGATGTGACTTCAATACGCTCCTTACTCTCCGAATGTATTCAGTTCTTAACAATTCCTTCATTTTTTTGTTCTTTATGCCATCAGCCTCCAGAACGCCCAAATACTTGTATCCTTCCTCAGAGTCAATTTCCTTTATCATCTCACCTGTTGGTATCTGGATCCCGTTACTTCTGCTCAACCTACCCCTCATCATCACAATGACTCCACATTTACTAATACCAAACTGCATACATATATCACTGCTGAAAATACGGACAGTGTCAACAAGCACATCCAACTCCTTCTCACTTTTCCCGAAGAGCTTAAGATCGTCCATGAAGAGGAGGTGATTGATGGTAAGCTCTCCCTTTCCCAACTTGTATCCTGCTCTCACTTTTCGCAGCATAATGGTCAAGGGCATCAGGGCAAGGACAAACAACAGAGGGGACAGGCTATCTCCCTGGAAGATACCTCTCTTGATCTTCACGCTTCCCAAGGATACTCCAGTTGATGTCAACTCTGTCTCCCAGGACCCCATACTCCTGCCCAGCAACTGTCTGATGTTATCTGCCACTCTGAAGATCACCAGACTTTATTATTATCTGTCTGGTGGCCATGGCGAAAGAGATAGTATGGTGGACACGTTTGAAAGGGCTGAAGACGAGCACTTACCTCTTCGGTGATTCCCTGATTAACTTTTTCAAATTTCATTTGAAAAGGAAAATCAGGGTAGAGAGGGAAGTGCTCTCTTCCCAGCATTTTGTTGAAAGATGGGTGAGAGAAGCAAGTATGGCCCGAATGAATGGGCCTTTTCTGAGTATGTGTCTGTAAATTAAAGGTGGAAAACTGGGAGAGGGCACTTGCCCTGGTGGTCAGGGCCACTGTGGTCTTTTAATGGGCTTTCTCCACAAATGTCCCTTGGAAGTCTCCCCCCTATTGGGGAATTTTTCTTTGTTATTTTATTTCAACCTCTGTTTTTTTACACGCAGAAATGCCCATTTGTACCGTCCTGTATTGTCCTGTACTGTCCTTAATGTCTACTTTATGTGAACCCTTGTGGTTAATAAAGAAAACATTATTATTATTATTATTATTATTATTATTATTATTATTATAATTTTCTTTGAATCTCAGTCATTGATGTTAGTTAACTGGAAAGTTTGTTGAAATGAATATCAAGCCACTACCTGCAGCCTCAGATATTCAGGACTTATCGGAGAGTTCTTGCTGTTCCCAGCAAGCATGCCTTTTGAAGTGTTTCAAAAACGGGGCGGGGCCAATTTTCTTTAACCATCCCTGGAAACTTGTTGAGATAGTACCTAGTGCGCCTATGACAATCGGGACCACTTTGACTTCATGGCAGTTCCAAATCCTTTTTACCTCCCATTTTAAGTCCTGGTATCGGTTAATTTTCTCCCTCTCCTTCTCTTGCACAGTCTTTCCTCACTTTAAAAAATATCTCCACGCACGGCGTTCTATAGAGGATTAGTGGAGGGGAAGAGCGACGACGTACTTGGGGAAACTCTAGGCGTCGACGAAAATCAACTAGCCAATCTCTTCGGAAGAACTTTCGGGCCGGGACCTATGGACAACTTCCAGAAATCTCCGGCCTGGCAATGCTACCGAGGAGCCTTGCCAGTTCGGGATAAACTCTACAGGCATGGAGGTGCCGTCAACCGGGCATGTCCGAGATGCGCGCAGGGCGACGAAACCGTCCTGCACGCACTCGTCCAGTGTCCGAAAATTGCTGACTTGTGGGTTTATGTCGAACACCTGCTGTCGCGTGTAGGACGGATCCGGCTATCATCTGAGTCCATCGTGAGGATTGCCCCGCCCTCTTCCTTTAGCAGGGAAGGGCAGGCAGTTTTTATCTGTCTGGTGGCCATGGCGAAAGTGATAGTATGGTGGACACGTTTGAAAGGGCTGAAGACGAGTACTTACCTCTTCGGTGAAGCCCTGATTGACTTTTTCAAATTTCATTTGAAAAGGAAAATCAGAGTAGAGAGGGAAGTGCTCTCTTCCCAGCATTTTGTTGAAAGATGGGTGAGAGAAGCAAGAATGGCCCGAGTGAATGGGCCTACTCTGAGTACGTATCTGTAAATTAAAGGTGGAAAACTGGGAGAGGGCACTTGCCTTGGTGGTCAGGGTCACTGTGGCCTTTTACTGGGCTTTCTCCACAAATGTCCCTCCGAAGTCTCCCCCCTATTGGAGAATTTTTCCTTGTTATTTTTTGTTACATCCTCTGTTTTTGTTTTTTACACGCAGAAATGCCCATTTGTACCGTCCTGTATTTTCCTGCACTGTCCTTAATGTCTACTTTATGTAAACCCTTGTGGTTAATAAAGAAATCATTATTATTATTATTATTGTTATTGTTATTCCTTGAATCTCAGTCATTGATGTTGGTTAACTGGAAAGTCCGTTGGATTGAATATCAAGCCACTACCTGCAGCCTCAGATATTCAGGACGTATCGGAGGGTTCTTGCTGTTCCAAGCAAGCATGCCTTTTGAAGCGTTCCAAAAAGCGTGAAGGGGCCGATTTTCTTTAACCATCCCTGGAAACCTTTGGAGATAGTCCCCAGTGCGCCTATGACAATCGGGATCACTTTGACTTCATGGCAGTTCCAAATCCTTTTCACCTCCCACTTTAGGTCCTGGTATCGGTTAATTTTCTCCCTCTCCTTCTCTTGCACTCTCGTGTCGAACGGGCAGGCCACATCCACAATCAGGCACGATCTTTTTACTTTGTCCACAACCACCAGGTCAGGTCTATTGAGTTCCAGTTTTTTGTCCGTCTGTATCCTAAAATCCCACAGCACCTTCACCTGACTGTTCTCCATCACCGCCTCTGGCCTATGCTCATACCATTTCTCAGAATGTGGTAGATTGTTTACTTTGCACAGGTGCCAGTGGATCACCCTGCCCATCACATCGTGTCTCCAGCCCTTATAATGGGTCTGGGCTAGGTGTTTACACTCGGACACAATGTGAGCCACAGTCTCCTCTCTCTCTCCACAGATCCTGCACAGTGGGCTAGCCTCCTCCTTGTAGATATGGTGCTTCAACCACTTCGTTTTGAGGGCCTGCTCCTGCGCAGCCATTAGCATTCCTTCTGTAGCCTTTTTGAGGTCTCCTCTTCTCAACCAGTTCCATGTCTGTGGATCTCTAAATTCAGTTTTCTCAAAGAAGGTACTATGAAGGGATTTTCCCTTAAGGCTGCTCTTCCTCCTTGATGTTATTTCCTCCTTGGACATCCCCTGGCCTACTGTCCCCTCCTTCAGTACAGTTCTGAGCATTGGCTCCTTACTATAGGTCACGTATTTGTATAGGTTGTTTTTCTCTATCTGAACACAGTCCTCTATGCTGATAAGACCTCTTCCACCCTCAGATCTCCTTAGGTAGAGTCTATCGACATCACTCCTCTTGTGGAACATGTTGTAGATAGTCAATAGCTTCCTAGTCTTCCTATCCATTTCTTTTTGTTCAGCAACATTCCATCTCAGAATTCCCGCACTGTACCTAATAATAGACACAGCTCGGGAATTTACTGCGCTTATGGCATTTCTGCTGTTCAGATGTGACTTCAATACGCTCCTTACTCTCCGAATGTATTCAGTTCTTAACAATTCCTTCATTTTTTTGTTCTTTATGCCATCAGCCTCCAGAACGCCCAAATACTTGTATCCTTCCTCAGAGTCAATTTCCTTTATCATCTCACCTGTTGGTATCTGGATCCCGTTACTTCTGCTCAACCTACCCCTCATCATCACAATGACTCCACATTTACTAATACCAAACTGCATACATATATCACTGCTGAAAATACGGACAGTGTCAACAAGCACATCCAACTCCTTCTCACTTTTCCCGAAGAGCTTAAGATCGTCCATGAAGAGGAGGTGATTGATGGTAAGCTCTCCCTTTCCCAACTTGTATCCTGCTCTCACTTTTCGCAGCATAATGGTCAAGGGCATCAGGGCAAGGACAAACAACAGAGGGGACAGGCTATCTCCCTGGAAGATACCTCTCTTGATCTTCACGCTTCCCAAGGATACTCCAGTTGATGTCAACTCTGTCTCCCAGGACCCCATACTCCTGCCCAGCAACTGTCTGATGTTATCTGCCACTCTGAAGATCACCAGACTTTATTATTATCTGTCTGGTGGCCATGGCGAAAGAGATAGTATGGTGGACACGTTTGAAAGGGCTGAAGACGAGCACTTACCTCTTCGGTGATTCCCTGATTAACTTTTTCAAATTTCATTTGAAAAGGAAAATCAGGGTAGAGAGGGAAGTGCTCTCTTCCCAGCATTTTGTTGAAAGATGGGTGAGAGAAGCAAGTATGGCCCGAATGAATGGGCCTTTTCTGAGTATGTGTCTGTAAATTAAAGGTGGAAAACTGGGAGAGGGCACTTGCCCTGGTGGTCAGGGCCACTGTGGTCTTTTAATGGGCTTTCTCCACAAATGTCCCTTGGAAGTCTCCCCCCTATTGGGGAATTTTTCTTTGTTATTTTATTTCAACCTCTGTTTTTTTACACGCAGAAATGCCCATTTGTACCGTCCTGTATTGTCCTGTACTGTCCTTAATGTCTACTTTATGTGAACCCTTGTGGTTAATAAAGAAAACATTATTATTATTATTATTATTATTATTATTATTATTATTATAATTTTCTTTGAATCTCAGTCATTGATGTTAGTTAACTGGAAAGTTTGTTGAAATGAATATCAAGCCACTACCTGCAGCCTCAGATATTCAGGACTTATCGGAGAGTTCTTGCTGTTCCCAGCAAGCATGCCTTTTGAAGTGTTTCAAAAACGGGGCGGGGCCAATTTTCTTTAACCATCCCTGGAAACTTGTTGAGATAGTACCTAGTGCGCCTATGACAATCGGGACCACTTTGACTTCATGGCAGTTCCAAATCCTTTTTACCTCCCATTTTAAGTCCTGGTATCGGTTAATTTTCTCCCTCTCCTTCTCTTGCACAGTCTTTCCTCACTTTAAAAAATATCTCCACGCACGGCGTTCTATAGAGGATTAGTGGAGGGGAAGAGCGACGACGTACTTGGGGAAACTCTAGGCGTCGACGAAAATCAACTAGCCAATCTCTTCGGAAGAACTTTCGGGCCGGGACCTATGGACAACTTCCAGAAATCTCCGGCCTGGCAATGCTACCGAGGAGCCTTGCCAGTTCGGGATAAACTCTACAGGCATGGAGGTGCCGTCAACCGGGCATGTCCGAGATGCGCGCAGGGCGACGAAACCGTCCTGCACGCACTCGTCCAGTGTCCGAAAATTGCTGACTTGTGGGTTTATGTCGAACACCTGCTGTCGCGTGTAGGACGGATCCGGCTATCATCTGAGTCCATCGTGAGGATTGCCCCGCCCTCTTCCTTTAGCAGGGAAGGGCAGGCAGTTTTTATCTGTCTGGTGGCCATGGCGAAAGTGATAGTATGGTGGACACGTTTGAAAGGGCTGAAGACGAGTACTTACCTCTTCGGTGAAGCCCTGATTGACTTTTTCAAATTTCATTTGAAAAGGAAAATCAGAGTAGAGAGGGAAGTGCTCTCTTCCCAGCATTTTGTTGAAAGATGGGTGAGAGAAGCAAGAATGGCCCGAGTGAATGGGCCTACTCTGAGTACGTATCTGTAAATTAAAGGTGGAAAACTGGGAGAGGGCACTTGCCTTGGTGGTCAGGGTCACTGTGGCCTTTTACTGGGCTTTCTCCACAAATGTCCCTCCGAAGTCTCCCCCCTATTGGAGAATTTTTCCTTGTTATTTTTTGTTACATCCTCTGTTTTTGTTTTTTACACGCAGAAATGCCCATTTGTACCGTCCTGTATTTTCCTGCACTGTCCTTAATGTCTACTTTATGTAAACCCTTGTGGTTAATAAAGAAATCATTATTATTATTATTATTGTTATTGTTATTCCTTGAATCTCAGTCATTGATGTTGGTTAACTGGAAAGTCCGTTGGATTGAATATCAAGCCACTACCTGCAGCCTCAGATATTCAGGACGTATCGGAGGGTTCTTGCTGTTCCAAGCAAGCATGCCTTTTGAAGCGTTCCAAAAAGCGTGAAGGGGCCGATTTTCTTTAACCATCCCTGGAAACCTTTGGAGATAGTCCCCAGTGCGCCTATGACAATCGGGATCACTTTGACTTCATGGCAGTTCCAAATCCTTTTCACCTCCCACTTTAGGTCCTGGTATCGGTTAATTTTCTCCCTCTCCTTCTCTTGCACTCTCGTGTCGAACGGGCAGGCCACATCCACAATCAGGCACGATCTTTTTACTTTGTCCACAACCACCAGGTCAGGTCTATTGAGTTCCAGTTTTTTGTCCGTCTGTATCCTAAAATCCCACAGCACCTTCACCTGACTGTTCTCCATCACCGCCTCTGGCCTATGCTCATACCATTTCTCAGAATGTGGTAGATTGTTTACTTTGCACAGGTGCCAGTGGATCACCCTGCCCATCACATCGTGTCTCCAGCCCTTATAATGGGTCTGGGCTAGGTGTTTACACTCGGACACAATGTGAGCCACAGTCTCCTCTCTCTCTCCACAGATCCTGCACAGTGGGCTAGCCTCCTCCTTGTAGATATGGTGCTTCAACCACTTCGTTTTGAGGGCCTGCTCCTGCGCAGCCATTAGCATTCCTTCTGTAGCCTTTTTGAGGTCTCCTCTTCTCAACCAGTTCCATGTCTGTGGATCTCTAAATTCAGTTTTCTCAAAGAAGGTACTATGAAGGGATTTTCCCTTAAGGCTGCTCTTCCTCCTTGATGTTATTTCCTCCTTGGACATCCCCTGGCCTACTGTCCCCTCCTTCAGTACAGTTCTGAGCATTGGCTCCTTACTATAGGTCACGTATTTGTATAGGTTGTTTTTCTCTATCTGAACACAGTCCTCTATGCTGATAAGACCTCTTCCACCCTCAGATCTCCTTAGGTAGAGTCTATCGACATCACTCCTCTTGTGGAACATGTTGTAGATAGTCAATAGCTTCCTAGTCTTCCTATCCATTTCTTTTTGTTCAGCAACATTCCATCTCAGAATTCCCGCACTGTACCTAATAATAGACACAGCTCGGGAATTTACTGCGCTTATGGCATTTCTGCTGTTCAGATGTGACTTCAATACGCTCCTTACTCTCCGAATGTATTCAGTTCTTAACAATTCCTTCATTTTTTTGTTCTTTATGCCATCAGCCTCCAGAACGCCCAAATACTTGTATCCTTCCTCAGAGTCAATTTCCTTTATCATCTCACCTGTTGGTATCTGGATCCCGTTACTTCTGCTCAACCTACCCCTCTTCATCACAATGACTCCACATTTACCAATACCAAACTGCATACATATATCACTGCTGAAAATACGGACAGTGTCAACAAGCACATCCAACTCCTTCTCACTTTTCCCGAAGAGCTTAAGATCGTCCATGAAGAGGAGGTGATTGATGGTAAGCTCTCCCCTTCCCAACTTGTATCCTGCTCTCACTTTTCGCAGCATAATGGTCAAGGGTATCAGGGCAAGGACAAACAACAGAGGGGACAGGCTATCTCCCTGGAAGATACCTCTCTTGATCTTCACGCTTCCCAAGGATACTCCAGTTGATGTCAACTCTGTCTCCCAGGACCCCATACTCCTGCCCAGCAACTGTCTGATGTTATCTGCCACCCTGAAGATCTCCAGGCTTTTGGTGATCCAGGAATGAGGCACCATGTCAAATGCCTTTCTGTAGTCTATCCATCCCATGGCAAGATCAGTGTGTCTCCTCCTGCAATTCCCCATTACCATCTTATCAATAAGCAACTGGTCCTTTGTACCACGTGACTTCTTTCGGCATCCTTTCTGTTCGTCCGGTAGCAAGTTGTTTGTGTGGAGGTGATGGTAGATTTCCTCAGACACAATGCTCGTCAACAGTTTCCACATTACGGGCAGACATGTGATAGGTCTATAGTTGGTAACATCATTACCCTTGATTCGGTCTTTCATTATCAGAACTGTGGTACCTTTTGTCAACCACTCTGGCACCTCACCCGACACCAAGCAGTCATTGAACATGGCCGTCAGCTTCGGGTGGAGGGATGTTAAATGTTTAATCCAATACCCCTGCACACCATCTGGGCCTGGTGATTTCCAGTTGGTTAGTTTTTTGGCTTGCCCCTTAAGAGTTTCAACTGTGATACTCAAATCAGTCTGTTGTTGTGCCTTCTCACCGATCTCCCTCTGTACTGTCTCAATCCACCCTGCCTGGGCATTGTGTCTAACATCCTGCTCCCATATTCCTCTCCAGAATGTTTTAGCTTGTTCCGCCCCAGGGATCAAGTCGTTGCCTCTTTCTTTCCCCTCAAGCTGTCCAAACAGCATCTTCTGGTTGTTGTCGAACATGCGGTTCTGTTTATACTGACTGACTCTGTTCTCGTATCGCCTGATTTTGGCACTCTTTGCTACAATGCGTTGCTTCAATTCCTCTATGATAATATTTAGCTTTTTACTCCTAGTTTTGTATTTTATTTCCAGTCTATTTTTAGTGCCTATGTTTTTAGTGTCCCATTCAGTAGTGACTCAAGCTTTCCTATGTCATTTCTCATTTCCCCGATTTGCCCACTCAGTCGCTTCTTCCACCACGGCTCTGCTCTTTCTTGTCTGTTGTTTCCTCTCGCTTTTATACCAAGTAGTTTCCTCACCGTATTTGCTGTTGCTTTGAGGATATTGTTGCACTGGTGAAGACTCCTCGCCTCAAGGTATGGGATGACTTTGTTTACCCTAGCTGTTGTTTCTTTTAACTTTTTTTGTTACATCCTCTGTTTTTGTTTTTTACACGCAGAAATGCCCATTTGTACCGTCCTGTATTTTCCTGCACTGTCCTTAATGTCTACTTTATGTAAACCCTTGTGGTTAATAAAGAAATCATTATTATTATTATTATTATTATTATTATTATTATTATTATTATTATTATTATTATTATTATTATTATTATTATTATTATTATTATTATCATTCTTTGAGTCTCAGTCATTGATGTTAGTTAACTGGAAAGTTTGTTGAAATGAATATCAAGCCACTACCTGCAGCCTCAGATATTCAGGACGTATCGGAGGGTTCTTGATGTTCCCAGCAAGCATGCCTTTTGAAGCGTTCTAAAAGGCGTGAAGGGGCCAATTTTCTTTAACCATCCCTGGAAACTTTTTGAAATAGTCCCTAGTGCGCCTATGACAATCTTTGACTTCATGGCAATTCCAAATCCTTTTTACCTCCCACTTTAAGTCCTGGTATCGGTTAATTTTCTCCCTCTCCTTCTCTTGCACTCTCGTGTCGAATGGGCAGGCCACATCCACAATCAGGCACGATCTTTTTTCTTTGTCCAAAACTACCAGGTCAGGTCTATTGTGTTCCAGTTTCTTGTCCGTCTGTATCCTAAAATCCGACAGCACCTTCACCTGATCGTTTTCTATCACCGACTATGGCTTATGCTCATACGACTTCTCAGAATGTGGTAGATTGTTTACTTTGCATAGGTACCAGTGGATCACCCTGCCCATCACATCATGTTTCCAGCCCTTATAGTGAGTCTGGGCTAGGTGTTTACACTCGGATACAATGTGAGCCACAGTCTCCTCTCTCTCTCCACAGATCCTGCACAGTGGGATAGCCTCCTCCTTGTAAATATGGTGTTTCAACCACTTCGTTTTGAGGGCCTGCTCCTGCGCAGCCATTAACATTCCTTCTGTAGCCTTTTTAAGGTCTCCTCTTTTCAACCAGTTCCATGTCTGTGGATCTCTGAATTCAGTTTTCTCAAAGAAGGTACTATGAAGGGATTTTTCCTGAAGGCTGCTCTTTCTCCTTGAAATCCCCTGGTCTATTGTCCCCTCCTTCAGTACAGTTCTGAGCATTGGCTCCTTACTATAGGTCACGTATTTGTGTAGGTTGTTTTTCTCCATCTGAACACAGTCCTCTATGCGGATAAGACCTCTTCCACCCTCAGATCTCCTTAGGTAGAGTCTATCGACATCACTCCTCTTGTGGAACATGTTGTAGATAGTCAATAGCTTCCTAGTCTTCCTATCCATTTCTTTCTGTTCAGCAACATTCCATCTCAGAATTCCCGCACTGTACCTAATAATAGACACAGCTCGGGAATTTACTGCGCTTATGGCATTTCTGCTGTTCAGATGTGACTTTAATACGCTCGTTACTCTCCGAATGTATTCAGTTCTTAACAATTCCTTCATTTTTTTGTTCTTTATGCCATCAGCCTCCAGAACGCCCAAATACTTGTATCCTTCCTCAGAGTCAATTTCCTTTATCATCACACCTGTTGATATCTGGATCCCGTTACTTCTGCTCAACCTACCCCTCTTCATCACAATGACTCCACATTTACCAATACCAAACTGCATACATATATCACTGCTGAAAATACGGACAGTGTCAACAAGCACATCCAACTCCTTCTCACTTTTCCCGAAGATCTCCAGGCTTTTGGTGATCCAAGAATGAGGCACCATGTCAAATGCCTTTTTGTAGTCTATCCATCCCATGGCAAGACCAGTGTGTCTCCTCTTGCAATTCCTCATTACCATCTTATCAATAAGTAACTGGTCCTTTGTACCACGTGACTTCTTTCGGCATCCTTTCTGTTCGTCCGGTAACAAGTTGTTTGTGTGGAGGTGATGGTAGATTTCCTCAGACAAAATGCTCGTCAACAGTTTCCACATTACGGGCAGACATGTGATAGGTCTATAGTTGGTAGCATCATTACCCTTGATTCGGTCTTTCATTATCAGAACTGTGGTACCTTTTGTCAACCACTCTGGCACCTCACCCGACACCAAGCAGTCATTGAACATGGCCGTCAGCTTCGGGTGGAGGGATGTTAAATGTTTAATCCAATACCCCTGCACACCATCTGGGCCTGGTGATTTCCAGTTGGTTAGTTTTTTGGCTTGCCCCTTAAGAGTTTCAACTGTGATACTCAAATCAGTCTGTTGCTGTGCCTGCTCACCGATCTCCCTCTGTACTGTCTCAATCCACCCTGCCTGGGCATTGTGTCTAACATCCTGCTCCCATATTCCTCTCCAGAATGTTTTAGTTTGCTCCGCCCCAGGGATCAAGTCGTTGCCTCCTTCTTTGCCCTCAAGCTGTCCAAACAGCATCTTCTGGTTGTTGTCGAACATGCGGTTCTGTTTATACTGACTGACTCTGTTCTCGTATCGCCTGATTTTTGCACTCTTTGCTACAATGCGTTGCTTCAATTCCTCTATGATAATATTTAGCTTTTTACTCCTAGTTTTGTATTTTATTTCCAGTCTATTTTTAGTGCCTATGTTTTTTAGTGTCCCATTCAGTAGTGACTCAAGCTTTCCTATGTCATTTCTCATTTCCCCGATTTGCCCACTCAGTCGCTTCTTCCACCACGGCTCTGCTCTTTCCTGTCTGTTGTTTCCTCTCGCTTTTATACCAAGTAGTTTCCTCACCGTATTTGCTGTTGCTCTGAGGATATTGTTGCACTGGTAAAGGCTCCTCGCCTCAAGGTATGGGATGACTTTGTTTACCTTAGCTGTTGTTTCTTTTAACTTTTTCCTGTCTACAAATCTTAGGTTCATAGGTCTCCCACTATCATTGTTCAATTCATCTACCACTAAATTTAGGATGTCAACCGAATCTTGTCCTAGCCCGTCAGCATTCATCTCCTCAGTGGCCGTATCTCTGTTCCAGGTATTATTTATCTCAGTACTCAGATCATTGTCTGCTTCGGGTGGTTCCTCCGTTCTCAGGACCTCCTCACCTTCATTTCCCACCGGCTCGCTTGTCTGGCATACTACACCCGCCATCTCCAAGCCATTCTCTCTGCTCAGTTCCTCCAGTTCCAGCTCGCTTATCCACCCATTAGTTCTTATTACCCGAGCCTGCCCGGCCAATTTTTGTTCATCTAATTTAAATAAACCAATCTCGTTCCAGATGTTATGCATCCGTCTCCTGTAGCCCCTCTCCTTGGGGTCACTTTTCAGGTAGCATTGCATAACAGTTCTATTCAATTCTTTCGTCCAGTTGGTTCTGGCCCCTTTCCTTCTTCTCCTTCCTCCAACATCAGCAGTATTTGGTTGACAGTCAGGTTCCTGCTGCTGAGCCAGGGGGCACCTGTTGGGTGAGAGTCTGTCACATGACGTTCTAGTCTCCATTTCACCGTTATTCGAACTGTTTATGTTCGATATTTAAACACTCTTATCGAGGATTGGCGAATGTATGTTCACATAGCCATCTGTGGATCCGCCATCCCACTTGGCCCTTGTGTGGCATTATCGCCACGCTGTATACGAACACACATAAACAAACAAACACACAGGCAGAAAGGGCCCCAGAAATGAATAAGCATAAGTTTCATTGTAATGTAGTGTTCGAATGTCTGACTTAGTTTTAGTTTTTTAAGTTTTACTTTTTCCCCCCTCTTCTCTGTCCGTCCGCCTGCTTCTCTCTTCATTCTTATTTTCTTTACGTTTTTGGGGTTTCTTTTTTTTGTTTTTGTTTTTCTCTGTTTGTTTTTCTCGTTTTTTGTTGTTGTTGCTGTGCTGCTTTGGTTTTGCTGTTTGTTTTTTCTTTTTTCTTTTGGGTCTATCTATATATTTTGATGCCTTCCTCTTTGTTAGTAGTAGGAATTCTATAATGTGGAAGTAGCAGCCAGCAGGGAAGTGGGAGACTGGCGGCGTTAGCGATACTGAGACAGTGGTGGTGGTGATGTCGATACCGAGGCAGTGGTGGCGGTGATGTGACCGTATTACTGTAGTGATGGTGCTGTAGCGGAGTCAAGGGGTGGTGGCGGCGGTGATGGGATAGTGGTGGTAATGATGGCCGTAGTGAGCGGTGGCGGTGAAGGTGAAAATGTGTCGTTATCTGGCTGTTGTGTTTAGTGTACACAGATGATGGGGTGGGTGGTGTATTTAGTTTTTGGTGTTGGTGAGTTTAGCTGTCCTATATAGTGTAGCCAGAGGAGAGGAGGGGAGGGGTTCTTCTTCCATTTATAGCCATTTTTTTTTTTTTTTTTTTTTTTTGGATATACAGTGTACAATACAAAGTTGAATATTTGAATATTTGAGCCTTATAACAATATATTTTGGGTCCGAATTTTTTGGGGCTCAAGCCGGGTGCTTTACGTAGCATTTGTGCTAAGAGTTGTTATTTCACAAATGGTTTAAATATGTTAAAAATTCAAAACTTACGGGAGCGATTTCATGACCTCCGTCACCTCGTGCGTCTTCTTCCATTATTATTATTATTATTATTATTATTATTATTATTATTATTATTATTATTATTATTATTATTATTATTATTATTATTATTGTTGTTGTTATTCCTTGAATCTCAGTCATTGATGTTGGTTAACTGGAAAGTCCGTTGGATTGAATATCAAGCCACTACCTGCAGCCTCAGATATTCAGGACGTATCGGAGGGTTCTTGCTGTTCCAAACAAGCATGCCTTTTGAAGCGTTCCAAAAAGCGTGAAGGGGCCGATTTTCTTTAACCATCCCTGGAAACTTTTGGAGATAGTCCCCAGTGCGCCTATGACAATCGGGATCACTTTGACTTCATGGCAGTTCCAAATCCTTTTCACCTCCCACTTTAGGTCCTGGTATCGGTTAATTTTCTCTTATTATTATTATTATTATTATTGTTGTTGTTATTCCTTGAATCTCAGTCATTGATGTTGGTTAACTGGAAAGTCCGTTGGATTGAATATCAAGCCACTACCTGCAGCCTCAGATATTCAGGACGTATCGGAGGGTTCTTGCTGTTCCAAACAAGCATGCCTTTTGAAGCGTTCCAAAAAGCGTGAAGGGGCCGATTTTCTTTAACCATCCCTGGAAACTTTTGGAGATAGTCCCCAGTGCGCCTATGACAATCGGGATCACTTTGACTTCATGGCAGTTCCAAATCCTTTTCACCTCCCACTTTAGGTCCTGGTATCGGTTAATTTTCTCTTATTATTATTATTATTATTATTATTGTTATTGTTATTCCTTGAATCTCAGTCATTGATGTTGGTTAACTGGAAAGTCCGTTGGATTGAATATCAAGCCATTACCTGCAGCCTCAGATATTCAGGACGTATCGGAGGGTTCTTGCTGTTCCAAGCAAGCATGCCTTTTGAAGCGTTCCAAAAAGCGTGAAGGGGCCGATCTTCTTTAACCATCCCTGGAAACCTTTGGAGATAGTCCCCAGTGCGCCTATGACAATCGGGATCACTTTGACTTCATGGCAGTTCCAAATCCTTTTCACCTCCCACTTTAGGTCCTGGTATCGGTTAATTTTCTCCCTCTCCTTCTCTTGCACACTCGTGTCGAACGGGCAGGCCACATCCACAATCAGGCACGATCTTTTTACTTTGTCCACAACCACCAGGTCAGGTCTATTGAGTTCCAGTTTTTTGTCCGTCTGTATCCTAAAATCCCACAGCACCTTCACCTGACTGTTCTCCATCACCGCCTCTGGCCTATGCTCATACCATTTCTCAGAATGTGGTAGATTGTTTATTTTGCACAGGTGCCAGTGGATCACCCTGCCCATCACATCGTGTCTCCAGCCCTTATAGTGGGTCTGGGCTAGGTGTTTACACTCGGACACAATGTGAGCCACAGTCTCCTCTCTCTCTCCACAGATCCTGCACAGTGGGCTAGCCTCCTCCTTGTAAATATGGTGCTTCAACCACTTCGTTTTGAGGGCCTGCTCCTGCGCAGCCATTAGCATTCCTTCTGTAGCCTTTTTGAGGTCTCCTCTTCTCAACCAGTTCCATGTCTGTGGATCTCTAAATTCAGTTTTCTCAAAGAAGGTACTATGAAGGGATTTTCCCTTAAGGCTGCTCTTCCTCCTTGATGTTATTTCCTCCTTGGACATCCCCTGGCCTACTGTCCCCTCCTTCAGTACAGTTCTGAGCATTGGCTCCTTACTATAGGTCACGTATTTGTATAGGTTGTTTTTCTCCATCTGAACACAGTCCTCTATGCTGATAAGACCTCTTCCACCTTCAGATCTCCTTAGGTAGAGTCTATCGACATCACTCCTCTTGTGGAACATGTTGTAGATAGTCAATAGCTTCCTAGTCTTCCTATCCATTTCTTTTTGTTCAGCAACATTCCATCTCAGAATTCCCGCACTGTACCTAATAATAGACACAGCTCGGGAATTTACTGCGCTTATGGCATTTCTGCTGTTCAGATGTGACTTCAATACGCTCCTTACTCTCCGAATGTATTCAGTTCTTAACAATTCCTTCATTTTTTTGTTCTTTATGCCATCAGCCTCCAGAACGCCCAAATACTTGTATCCTTCCTCAGAGTCAATTTCCTTTATCATCTCACCTGTTGGTATCTGGATCCCGTTACTTCTGCTCAACCTACCCCTCTTCATCACAATGACTCCACGTTTACCAATACCAAACTGCATACATATATCACTGCTGAAAATACGGACAGTGTCAACAAGCACATCCAACTCCTTCTCACTTTTCCCGAAGAGCTTAAGATCGTCCATGAAGAGGAGGTGATTGATGGTAAGCTCTCCCCTTCCCAACTTGTATCCTGCTCTCACTTTTCGCAGCATAATGGTCAAGGGCATCAGGGCAAGGACAAACAACAGAGGGGACAGGCTATCTCCCTGGAAGATACCTCTCTTGATCTTCACGCTTCCCAAGGATACTCCAGTGGATGTCAACTCTGCCTCCCAGGACCCCATACTCCTGCCCAGCAACTGTCTGATGTTATCTGCCACCCTGAAGATCTCCAGGCTTTTGGTGATCCAGGAATGAGGCACCATGTCAAATGCCTTTCTGTAGTCTATCCATCCCATGGCAAGATCAGTGTGTCTCCTCCTGCAATTCCCCATTACCATCTTATCAATAAGCAACTGGTCCTTTGTACCACGTGACTTCTTTCGGCATCCTTTCTGTTCGTCCGGTAACAAGTTGTTTGTGTGGAGGTGATGGTAGATTTCCTCAGACACAATGCTCGTCAACAGTTTCCACATTACGGGCAGACATGTGATAGGTCTATAGTTGGTAACATCATTACCCTTGATTCGGTCTTTCATTATCAGAACTGTGGTACCTTTTGTCAACCACTCTGGCACCTCACCCGACACCAAGCAGTCATTGAACATGGCCGTCAGCTTCGGGTGGAGGGATGTTAAATGTTTAATCCAATACCCCTGCACACCATCTGGGCCTGGTGATTTCCAGTTGGTTAGTTTTTTGGCTTGCCCCTTAAGAGTTTCAACTGTGATACTCAAATCAGTCTGTTGTTGTGCCTGCTCACCGATCTCCCTCTGTACTGTCTCAATCCACCCTGCCCGGGCATTGTGTCTAACATCCTGCTCCCATATTCCTCTCCAGAATGTTTTAGCTTGTTCCGCCCCAGGGATCAAGTCGTTGCCTCTTTCTTTCCCCTCAAGCTGTCCAAACAGCATCTTCTGGTTGTTGTCGAACATGCGGTTCTGTTTATACTGACTGACTCTGTTCTCGTATCGCCTGATTTTGGCACTCTTTGCTACAATGCGTTGCTTCAATTCCTCTATGATAATATTTAGCTTTTTACTCCTAGTTTTGTATTTTATTTCCAGTCTATTTTTAGTGCCTATGTTTTTTAGTGTCCCATTCAGTAGTGACTCAAGCTTTCCTATGTCATTTCTCATTTCCCCGATTTGCCCACTCAGTCGCTTCTTCCACCACGGCTCTGCTCTTTTATTATCTAACTACAATCCACACATTTTGTTACTTTCTCTTTTATACTTCAAACTTACTGATTTATTTCCAAACGCATACAAACACACACTTCAATTAAACAACAATTATTATTATTATTATTATTTGCATTTATCTTGCTTTATGTTTATACGAGTTATCACCAAGTCACAACCAGTGACCTCAAGAGACAACAAGGTCCGCCATGTTCAAGAAAGAACACACATATTCACACATGCATCCTTAGTGTTTAGACTTGTGATGTACTTATATTGACAGGATCTTCCTTAGTATATGGGCAGTTCCCATTAGTACTATCTTTTGTATTTCTCCTATACGCGGGTTTCCTGGGATTTGCGATAAGTAGTCGTTAGACCCCTTAGGTATCATTCCCAGAGCGCCTACAACCACTGGTATTGTTTTAGTTCTCAATTTCCACATTTTTCCAATTTCTATCTCCAGGTCCTTATACTTGCTCAATTTTTCAAATGTTTTTATAGATACATTCTTGTCTATTGGAACAGACATATCAATTAGCAGGCATACCCTCCTTTGAAAGTCCTTCAATATTATATCAGGTCTATTTGCATCTATTTTTCGGTCTGTTTGGATGCTAAAGTTCCACAAGATTGAGATGTGATCTTTTTCAAGTATGGGAGGTGGTTGATGCTCCCACCAATTCTTTTGATGGGGCAGGTCAAAATGCTTGCACATTATCCAATGTATGTATTGTGCAGCTCTGTCATGCCTGTTTAGGTATTCGGTTGGAGCTATAGGACTGCACATTGAAATTATATGGTCAATGGTCTCTGGTTGTTTTTTGCATACACGGCATAATGGGCTGCACCCATTTTTTATTATGTTGGCTTGGTAATTTTTTGTTGGCAGACACTGATCTTGTGCCGATATAATCAGTCCTTCAGTCTCCGATTTCAGTCCAGAGGATGCCAACCACTGATGGGTTAAAGTTTTGTCAACATCAGGATTGTTAGCTCGCTCTGGGTATTTTCCATACAGAGGCTTTTCTTGCCATTTCTTAGCCAGTTTCTGTAGCAGTTCTTTCTTTGCAGTTACTTTTACCTGCTTTGCTTTTTCTGTGTTTTCCATTTCAGCAGTAAATGGGACTTCTGAAATTTGTAGTCCATTACTGTATCTTTGTGCATCTTTTGTAATGGAATATGATCTTTTGTATCTTTGTGCATCTTTTGTAATGGAATATGATCTTTTTATTATTATTATTATTATTATTATTATTATTATTATTATTATTATTATTATTATTATTATTATTATTATTATAATATATATATATATTAAGAAGAGATGGTATGTGCAGATTCACACGTTTAGAAACCTTCACCGATATTAATGGTCAAAGAAAAATTGTTCCACATTACAGCACAGAAAATGATAGGGCAAAACTCTTTACCACCATCCACACTCTTCCTAGCTCTGTCTACTTAACCCTCTAACTTAATATATTATATTAAACATCTCATTCCAGAATACTACGGCATGCTGGAAAGACACTACCATACATAGCTTTCTGAAGACATTGCGAAAGATAATTAACTATTGCATATGATTGAATAATATATATTGTAGTCAGCATATGTAGAGAATTATAAGAGACACAGAAATATATGTTAAATCCAATAAATTCTTATTCTCCAATCTCGCCGACGTCTATATTTTTCTTGGTGCAATACTCACTGGACCAGGCGATGCCTTATGTCCTTGAGCAAGACACTTTATTTCACGTTGCTCCTTCAACCTGGAGTTGCGATGGATAGATAGTATTAGCAATTGGAAAGACCAACGGAAACATTGTTTCATCGGTCTGATTTGACGAAAGTCGATCGTTTCTTTATATATATATATATCCAGGGAGTATAACTTGGGATTATTGTAGGTTCACCCGGGGGAGCACTCAATATTTAGGTTCACTTCTGTGTCGAGGTGTAGAGCTAGACAGAGTGTATTATAGTAAAATAAAACAAGGACAATTGGTTACTCCTTCATTGCGTTTATTGGTTAGTGACGCTCGTTTCGCAACTTATCAGCTGAAGGTTTGATCTGTATCGATCTAGCCCGACTGTCTAAGGAGTCTGACGAGCTGCAGATTACAGAATCGGGTTTCATCGATTCAGATCGATCCTTGAGCTGATC
>OZ024741.1:214781292-214786292 GCA_964016885.1 Eledone cirrhosa | reverse complement strand
ACGGGATGATGTAAGGATGAGTATGTCATCTACATATCGGGGGAAGAAGGCATGGGAATGGCAGGTGTTGAGGGCTCGGCATTCTAGCCGGTTCATGTAGGTGATGGCCAGCAGGCCCGATAGGCTGGATCCCATGGGTAATCCTATTGTCTGTCTGTATCTGTGGTGGTGGAAGGTGAAGTACGTGTTGTCTACTGTGAAGGACAAAAGCTGGTGTATGTCCGTTGGGTGGAGGCCGTAGCAGTGGATGTCCTCTGCGACCACGCAGTCCGTCAATAAATCGACAGCTGGATGAGCGGGGACTGTAGTGTAGAGGGAGACAACGTCGAGGCTAAAAGCGTATTTATTTGTCCTTCACAGTAGACAACACGTACTTCACCTTCCACCACCACACATACAGACAGACAACAGGATTACCCATGGGATCCAGCCTATCGGGCCTGCTGGCCATCTCTTACATGAACCAGCTAGAATGCCGAGCCCTCAACACCTGCCATTCCCATGCCTTCTTCACCCGATATGTAGATGACACACGCACGCGCACACACACACGCTTCCACCTCCACTTATTCTCTCTTACACATACACACACAAAACCAGTTCTAACACCAGATAACACCTACCCCCCACATTTACGAATAGACCTATCTTCTCACACTCACACACACACACTCACATACCTACACCTTCATGCATTCTCCCACACACTTATACAGGCATGTATATAAAATAAAAACAAAAAAAAACCCCTAAACAAACCCCTTTTAAAGGGAGACTACTCTTTATCCACCTAATTTAATTCTTTGATATTAGAGATAGAACAGATACTCTATACTATTTCCTGTCAGCATGGCTTGGCTAGATATTTAGAACGCTGGTTTGAGACCTTCATTTCCCTCCGAAGAAGAGATATTATCTCGAAAATTAAGGACATTTAAATAAATTCAAGGTAAAGGACGAATTGTCAACAATATCTTTTACAATTGCATTCTTTTTTCTATGTCTATACCTGCATTGTTTTGGCTTTATTACACATATTCAAACGTTAATATATATATATATATATATATATATATATATATATATATATATATATATATAAATATATTTACATACATACATACATATATGCATACATTCATACATATACTCATACAAATAAAAATATATATATATATATATATTTATATATATATATATACATACACATACATACATCCTTTCATATATACATATATATATAAATGCCGGAGGTGTGCGTGTGTGTGTGCAGGTTTGTATGTGTGCTTGTGTGTGCATGTATGTGCGTGTGTAAGTGTACGAACGTTGCTAATAATTATTTTACAATGTTTCTCTGTTATCTCCCTTTAGCTACTATCACCATGATTTATGACGAGACACGCAGATAGTCTATGAATAGCTACATGTATGGATTACTTGACCTTGAGAATAACAATTGGGAACGTGAAATTATATATGCTCTGGACAAAGGCACTAACGTGCGTGGATCATGTACTGAATGAAATAGTTCGTTCATGTCCATGTATTGTATTAAATACAAGCCTTTTCATATATGAACAATAATTTGAATCGATCGTTGAAAGGACTTCCGTCAGTTTCGACCATCCGTATTCCATATTATACTCTTGGTTGTGTATTCCATAGACGGGTTACACATTACAGTTTTATCTGGTGTCAGTCCTTAATATTGTTCATCTAGAATTATAGAATAGAATGGACTTCCGTCTATTTCAACGAGATTTGTTGTTCGATCATCGGAACAGCCTGCTCAGAAAATTAACATGAAGGTGGTTGAGCGTTCTTCACTCACGTGGACCCTCGGGGAGATTCAGTGTGACAGAGAGTGTGTCAAGACTGAGCCATTGAATTAGAGACACAATCCATCTTGTATTCCACTGACACGAGTGCCCTTATGATATCTATCAGTCAGATTCAGTGTGAAATAATATGTGACGAGACTGCCTCATTGGATTACAGGTAACATCAATATTGTTGTTGATGTTGTTGTTGTTCTTCTTCTACTTAGAGACAGTTGGTGCAGCGTTCAACACTGCAGTGTCCCATCGACTCCTAAAAGTGTTAAGGGACCATGATGATAATGAGAACTTTAAGACAACACGTATGTGTATAATAATCCTTCACTTACCGCTTAAATCATGAGTTGGGCTTTCAGCTGATCTAAAAACTAATTGCTCATCATCGAACTCAACGCAGGATCAATCCCTTCTTTACAAGTCATTAGGTTTCTGGTTCGATCACTCTGCGAGACAACGTAGGGGTCAGAAAATACATTGTGAATGAAATTCGATAGACGGAAACTGTTTGGAATCACGTCGGAAGATCTGTTCCCCCAATTTTAAAGAAACAACCATGTCACACACTGTGTTACACTAAATCTCCCTGAGGGTTAGCTTAAGGATACACGTGTCTGTAGGGTCGGACGCCATGCTTTCCAGCATAGTTACGTCCCTTTACGGTCTGAGTTCAAATCCCACCGAGGTTGACTTTGCCTTTCATCCTTACGGGTTCGATAAAATAAAGTACCAGTAATGCACTGGATTAATTGCTGGCCTTGTGCCTAAAGTAGAAACAATTATGATACATAATTGATTGTACCTCTGTAATTCAAAGAGCTAGCCACGTCACAAAGAGTGTCACACCGAATCTCCCTGAGGATTACGTTAAGAGTACACGTGTCTATGGAGTACAATACGGATTGTACCTGTAATTCAATGGACCCACCTTGTCACAAACTGTGTTACACTGAATCTCCCTGAGGATTACGTTAATATTACACGTGTCTGTGGATTACAATATGGATTGTACCTGTAATTCAATGGACCCACCTTCTCACACACACAGTGTTACATTGAATCTCCCTGAGCATTACATAAAGTGTACGTGTATATGTAGAATGTTTAGCCTAGACACATACTCGTTTAATTTCATGAGGAAGCTGTTCCGTCGATTCAACAACTGGGACACTCATCGTCGAGACCGACAGAGAACCGTTCAGTTCCATATTTCCAAGTGAAAAGCATTCAGCAGTGAAACCAGATATAACTGTAAGGTAAGTTATGAAATCAAATCAAACTTTAGGAAGTTTAATGAAAAAAATAGATAAATTCAAAAATCTATTTTCTCTTAGTTTTTCTTCCTTAGTCTCCAAAATCTAATTACAATATATTATATGGAGTCAAGAAAATTATTGTTTGAAAATGGAATATCTTTCATGACCTATTTTTGTTTCATGTGTTTAAGTATGTATGTATGCATATATGAATATATACACATACATAAAAATATATATATTCAGACATATATAAATATCTATATATCTATATATCTATATCTATATATATATATATATATATATATATATATATATATATAGATATACAAACATACACACACATACATACACACACACACACATATATATATATATATATATATATATATGCATATATGTAGCTCGTGAACTTACACACAACACCAAATTCTATATCAAATCAACTACTGTGCGGAAAATGTATCACACACATAAACACATACAAACACAAACACACCAAATACATAAACCGATATAAACAATCACACACATAAATACACGCAAGTACATGCACTTAACACATACACAACTATACACACACATATACAGATGGAATCTTTCACACAAACACACTGACAACCACATACATTCATGCACTCACATACACATCCCGACACACACACACACTCATATACACGTACACACACACATACACACACAACCATACACACATACACACACACATGCACACACACACATACACACACTCATGGACAATCACACACAAAGTCTGTAATAGAAACGCACCGACTTCCACAAACAGATATACGGAACTAAAATCGCACTCACACAAGCACATACACACTCACACAGACACACACACAGAAACATACACACACACACATACTGTCAGACACAACACACACAGACACACACGCACACACACATACACACACACAGAAACATACACACTCTCACACACATACTGTCACACATACACACACGCACAAACACACACACACACACACACACACAAACAGAAACATACACACTCTCACACACATATTGTCACACACACACACAGACACACACATACAGACACACAGAAACATACACACCCTCACACATATACTGTCATACATACAGACACACACAGACAGAAATATACACATTGACACACACACCCACATACACACAGACAGAAACATACACGCTGTCACACACACACTTTCACACACACTCACACATACTCATACACACTGGCACACACACGCACACGCTCATACATACACACACAACCATACACACTGTCATACATATACTGTCACACACCACACGAATACACACACAACCATACACACATACACACACACACACATACACACACTCATACACAGAAACACACACAGAAACACACACTCACACATGTTCACACACACTGTCACACACACACGCACACGCTCATACACACACAACCATACACACTGTCACACACACATACACACACACTCACACTAACAGAAACACACACAGTCACACACACTTTCACACACACTCACACATACTCATACACACTGCCACACGCATACTGACATACTGTCACACACACACACACGCACACACTCATACACACACAACCATACACAGAAACATACTCACCGTTCCACACATAGTGTCATACACATACTCACACAGACACACACACAGAAACATACACACTGTCACACACACACTTTCACACTCACTCACACACAACCATACACACTGTCACACACATACACGCTCATACACACACAGAAACATACACACTGTCGCACACATACTGTCACACACACAGAGACACACAGACAGAAATATACACATTGACACACACACGCACGCACACACACACACACACACACACACACACAGACAGAAACATACACAC
>OZ024741.1:214776292-214778792 GCA_964016885.1 Eledone cirrhosa | reverse complement strand
ACCCTCCTTCACAACCTACCTCCTTCACAATATACCCTCCTCACAACCTACCCTCCTCACAACCTACCTCCTTCACAATATACTCTCCTCACAACCTACCCTCCTTCACAACCTACCTCCTTCACAATATACCCTCCTCACAACCTACCTTCCTTTACAATATACCCTCCTTCACAACCTACATCCTTCACAATATACCCTCCTCACAACCTACCCTCCTCACAACCTACCCTCCTTCACAACCTACCTTCCATTTGCAATGCCCTACCCACCATATATAGTTCATCTCCTTCAATCTTCACTGTTTTCCTCACGCATCATTCCTAAGCATACCTCTCTTTTTCTTTGAAATCAAATGTCGGCTGGAAGTACATCAGCATGCACACACACACACAAAGAAACAGACACAGATACACACACACAAACACACAGACACACACGCACACACACACAAAGAAACAGATACAGACATACACACACACACAGAGACACACACAAAGAAATAGACACAGAAATACACGCACACACACAAAGAAACAGACACAGACACACACAGACATACACAGAAAAACAAGCAAATACACACACAAACACACTAACATACACATTCAAACAAACGCACATTGACAAACACATATACATACACAAGCATATAAACACAATCACACTAAACCACACAAACACACACACACACATACACAAAACCTGTAACATTCTCCCGGTGTGCACCACTGTAACATTTACTTAGATATTTAGCGAAATACAACCGATACTCAACAGCCACTTGCTCATCACACCTACAGGCATTTAACTGTTTCTGTCTAATACAACACAACAATGCTTCTTGTCTTATGTCTCAGTCGGGAACAGTAATTAATCTTCTGTCTGGGCACAGCTGCTACCTTTAGTACGAAATACCGAATTGTTTGCTCTAAATCTCTCCACATACATATATACACACAGACATACATATATACTACATACATACAAACATACATACATACTACATACACTATACTACATACATACATAAATAAAACATAAATACATACTTATACATGCAGACACACACCCTCATAAACAAGGACAAGCGCATACCACATAATGCATTCACATGCGCACTCATACATACTTTCACATATTCAGACATACGCAAATTACTCATAAACGTATATATATATATATATATATATATATATATATATATATATATATAATTATTATAATATATATATATATATATATATATATATATATATATATTATATATATATTGTTATAATAATATTTGCTTGTTGTATCCCAACAATTTAAATAGAACTTTTGCATATATATATATATATATATATATATATATATATATATATATATATATATATACACATATATATATATGTATGTGTGCGCGGACACGTATTTGTTTCAAAATATATATACATGCACACACAGAGGCACAAACACACACATACACACATGTACGCATGTGTATATACATATATGCATATGTATATATTAGGCATGTATATATATATATATATAGTTATATGCATATATATATATCGAATGTTATTATAAATATTGGAAAAACTTACATTTATTGTATTCAGCCATGTAGGGCGAACATTTTCTTTTTTATTTGAATTTGGCAAAGCCGGCCATTTATCGCTCGTATACAGGAAACTGACTGGCCAGTCCGCTGATATGCAAATATGGCTGATCAGTTGATCTGCTAATATACAGATCTGACTGATCAGCCAGTCTGCTAATATGCAAATCAGGCCGATCAGTCACTGTGTATTTTTGAAAATAACATATATTTTCACTAGCTCTGACAGTTTGGCAGGTGAACAGTGAGCTGTACTGATGAAGGGTGATACCCAGAAACATTAGTGTCTGCAGTTCTGTTTACATGCCAACATAAGAGCATGAAGGAGTGCCTCATTCTACTGACATGGCTAAAAAATTGAGGCGTGTTTGCATAATTGCAAATGAATCGAATGTTATTATTAATATTCGGAAAACTCAGATTACATTTATTGTATTCAGCCATGTAGAGCGAACATTTTATTTTATATATATATATATATATATATATATATATATATATATATATGAATAAAGTTAGTCCTTCCTCAGTGATCTCCCAACCATCATTGGTATTTCATCGCTTTAAAGATCATATACCTCCGGTTGGTGCGAGCAACGGCTAAAATACGTCGTTGGGACACGTAAATAAAGGGGACACGAGAATGTAAACAAACAAAGATGGTGAAGCAACGAAAAGTGAGGAAGAAGGAGTCAAGTCACAAATTTCCATGAATATAAGTTCGGTGAAATCGTGAACGAGAGAGAATAAAGACCATCAAACCTGGTTGGAATGTGAGCAAGGAAGGAATTCCGTACAGGTCTAACGGGAGGAAGAAGGGATCTAGTCTGTGAATTCGGTGAACGTAAGTTCTGTGAAATCGTAGACGAGAGAGAGGAAAAAGCGACCTGCCTG
>OZ024741.1:214763792-214771292 GCA_964016885.1 Eledone cirrhosa | reverse complement strand
TTTCAGCCTTACGGGGTTGATAAAATAAAGTACCAGTAATGAACTGGGTATTTGCTGGCCTTGTGCCTAAAGTAGAAACAGTTATTTTTGAAGACGTTGAAGTTATCATCATTCTTGGTTGCTTAAGATTATATTGTTTTTGGTAGTGAGTTCAAATCCAGCCGAGGTTAACTTAGCCTTTCATCCTTACGGGGTCGATAAAATAAAGTACCAGTCACGCACTGCGGTCGATTTAATCGACTTTCCCTTTCCCACTAATTACTGGCCTTGGCTTATATAAGAAACCATTATATTGTTTTTTGGTATTATCAATGTTGTTGTTGCTTTTGTTGATGTTGATATAAATGGATAGTCATGTAAATCCTCATGGAGTCGTAAAAGCGCCATATTGACATGGTGTTTCTAGGACATTTTAAAAATCAGACGCAGCCCATCCCCTCTCCAGCAGATTTCTTCCAAAGAAAGTTAAAGAGTTAGAGAATGGAAGTGAGAAAGTGATATAAAGTAAGAAGCAACCGCAATACAAGATTGATACAATTTATCGACCTCGAATGGATAAAATGTAAAGTTGACCTTGGCTGTATTTGAACTCAGGGAGCATGGAGCTGAAACGAATACCGCAAAGAATTCTATCCAACGTTCTAAACGACTCAGCCAAATCGTCGTCTGATGTTGATATAGTTATTGCTATTACTGAGAAGATTGATATTGTGTAGTTGTTAATATCGACAGAGCTGAAGTTGTTGGTTGAAATTCCTGATAGAAATATCAACAGTTTTCAAGTCACAATCGGATTGGATTGAACTCAGATCCTGAAATTTCTCTCACCCGACTCTTTAACAACTGAACCAATTCACCAACTCAGGTCTGGTACTTTATTTATCGAGTGAAAAGTAATATTGACCACGGCAAGATTTGTATTCCAAAGGGTGTCGTAGTGACATGAAGCATATCTTGGGCAATTTAAATCAGGCGGAGCCCAACCCCTCTCCAGCTGTAAATACAGCCAATTTTGTTCAGAGAAGGAGAGAGAGAGAGAGAGAGAGAGAGAGAGAGAGAGAGAGAGAGAAAGAGAGAGAGAGAGAGAGAGGGGAGGGAGAGGGGAGAGATATAGATGAAATGTCGACCCCAGTACTGGACAGGTATTTTTTTATATGCCTCGAATGAATGGAAGGCAAAGTTGACCGCGGCAAGATTTGAACTCAGAACGCAGGAACAAATATCGAGTTATGTAATCGAAACGTTTAACAACTCTACCAATTTGCTATCAGACTATGCAGGTTTATGAAAATAATGTCTGAATTAGTATTATCGAACAATCTACGGCAAAATCTAATTCCTCGTCTTCAGCAAAATCTAAAGTATTGGCGACTTAGGATATTGTATTGATTTTTCTTTTCTTTTTTCAAGTAAATTGAAAATTTCTAACAAATGACAAGTGGATTATATATCAAACGACGAGGACTGCTTTCTTTTTGTTAGTCTATGAAAAGAATAAAATGGAACCCTGTAGCTATAGAGAGCGACACGATAAAGGATTTTACGTGCTTAAATTAGTTTCATTTACATTTAAAAATAAAATTATGAAAAAATACGTTAGAACATAACAGAAGGCAAAAAGACATTTTTAAAGGTGACTTTAAGAAAAACAATAATAAAAACATTATTTAACACCCTGCGATGTGTCTAGAAATTTAATCAAGCCAAATGAATGTAAATAACATACATTGTACGTCTCTATTGTTAAACCATTTTATTTCAAATAGTATGTTTTTAAATACAAGACAGACATGTAAATGGTGGCCAAAACCTCGGGAGTTGCTCAGACATATTAAGCTGCACGTATAAGACAAATAATTGTTTCTACTTTTGTCACAAGGCCAGCAATTACCCAGTGCATTACTGGTACTTTATTTTATCGACCCGTAAGGATGTCGATAAAATAAAATACCAGTAATGCACTGGGTAATTGCTGGCCTTGTGACAAAAGTAGAAACAATTATTTGTCTTATACGTGCAGCTTAATATGTCTGAGCAACTCCCGAGGTTTTGGCCACCATTCACATTTAGGGCAAGTAATTCGAATTTAGGCACAAGGCCAACAATTTTAAGAGGGGGGGGGGACGATTAAATCGACTCCAGTGCAATACTGGTGATTTATGTTATCGACCTCGTAAGGTTGAAAGGCAAAGCTAACCTCCGCGGGATTTGAACTCAGAACGTAAAGTGCCGTAACTCTATTATTCTGCACAGCATGCTGATAATGATGTGGTAGCGCGTCTTAATCTGAAGTATGTTTGCGTTGTAAACACAATATAGACAGACTGAAATGAGGGTTGACCACTGAAAGTGAATTTAAATGTTGCAGACCTGTCAACTCTGCCAGTCTTGTGAAAATGGGTATAGCTTTCCCGAGGTTAACTTTGCCTTTCATCCTTACGGGGTCGATAAAAATGAAGTACCAGTAATACACTGGGTAATTGCTGGCCTTGTGCCTAACGTAGAAACAATTATGTAAAATCTACCTATTTTGCCTCATTTCAAGAATTCTATAAGAATCAAACATCCATGATTTTCAGCAAACACGATGAGTAGTTAGCCTTGATAAGCATCAACAAATGCGAAACAGGGCTCTGTCGGCTTTATATCCTCTGTTTGCTGAAAATTAAAGTAAGTGAGACTATCACTACTCTAAAACAATAGCATAAGGTCTTCGAAATGCTTTTAATTAAGCATACAGTGTATTGCAAAATACACTGTATATACATTCATATATATATAGCTATTTCAGAGCACCAATTCTAATATATATATATATATATATATATGTTTATATATATATATATGTTTATATATATATATATATATATATATATATATATATATATATATATATATATATATATATATATATATATATATATATATATATATATATATATATAAATATATATATATATATATATATATATATATTTAATTTGTTGGAAATTCAACAAATATAAATGTTTATAACTGATCAGAGCACTCGACAGTTTCTGGAGTAAATATTCAATGATATTAAATAAATGGAAACTATATTTATAAAACCATATTTATTCTATTATATATATTTCAAGAGTACCAAAAACTTTGGTACTCTTTCATCAGATAAAATACAAAGTGTGTTTTATAAATTTTGACATAGCCAAGGAAACATACCTTATCAGTTGAATTTTCCTTGGATAGTGAATTTAAAGAACGGATATTTCAAAATTGTTAGGATTAGTATGCAAATGAATATGTAAATGAGGTTGAGCTATATGATTGAAAAACCGTTATTTTAAACGCTATGGAAAGTTTAGATATATTAGTAGGAGAGAAAGAAAGAAAAAGAAAAAGGAAAAAGAAACAGAAGACCACTTATATACGTTAATTTGGAGGAAAAAATTTTTTTTTTAAATATTTATCTATATTATTTTTATATTTATATGGAGAATTATGTTTGTAAGTATTTATCTTATTACACTATTGTAGTGGGTTAAATATATAAATATCTATATATATATTTTAATAAAGAGATAATTTGCAATTATTAGTTGTTTATAATATTAGTTACGAGGGAAGTTGATATTGTGTTTTATGTCTATAAATAAATAAATAGGTAGTTCAAGTTTTAGGTGGTTGTTTATAATATGAGTTACGATGGAGGTTGACTTTGTATTTTATGTAAATAAATAAATAGGTAGTTAAAATTATGAATTTATATATCTGAATATCTTGTTCGGCTTTGAGAATGTTTTAATTTAATTTAACGGAGTTACGTATATAATAATGTAATAAGTTTATATGATTGAGAAAGGAAAGATAACTCCAATTTTGTTTGTTAATCGATAAATTTTAAGAGTTAGTGTGAGATTAATTAATTATTTCGTCGAAAGAAGTGTGCATGTTTAAAAATCGTCTTGAATAGGATACATTTTTCTCATGTCAGTTAATGGTTATTAATCTACATTTAAAAATAGCTTTAGAGGGTATCATTGGAAAAATATAATGTAAGAATTAAAGAATTAAAAAGTTAAAATTAAAATTAACATTATATATAGATATACATAAATATATATAAATATCTATACACACTATATATATTAAAATAAATGATTGCTGAAAGGTGAAAGTACTACAAATATTAGACATATTAACATTTAGAAATATTAATATATTAAAATATTAAAAATTTAAATTGTTACAGAAAATAGGATCATTTTGAAGATTTATAGGAATATTATAAATTACACATAGTTCTGAATGTAGAATTTTGTCGATGATTGCAAGAAGAAAATAAATTCTGTCCTGAGATTAATAAAATGATCCTATCTTTAACAATTTAAATTGTTAATATTTTAATATATTAATATTTCTAAATGGTAATACGGCTAATATTTGTAGTACTTTAACGTTTCAGCAAAAGTTTCTTTTAATATATATATATATATTTATATATATGTATGTGTATAGATATTTATATATATTTATGTATATCTATATATAATGTTAATTTTAATTTTAATTTTTTAATTCTTTAATTCTTACATTATATTTTTCCAATGATACCCTCTAAAGCTATTTTTAAACGTAGATTAATAACCATTAACTGACATGAGAAAAATGTATCCTATTCAAGACGATTTTTAAACATTCGCACTTCTTTCGACTAAATAATTAATTAATCTCACACTAACTCTTAAAATGTATCGATTAACAAACAAAATTGGAGTTATCTTTCCTTTCTCAATCATATAAACTTATTACATTATTATATACGTAACTCCGTTAAATTAAAACATTCTCAAAGCCGAACAAGATATTCAAATATATAAATCCATAATTTTAACTACCTATTTATTTATTTAAATAAAATACAAAATCAACCTCCATCGTAACTCATATTATAAGCAACCACCTAAAACTTGAACTATCTATTTATTTATTTATAGACATAAAACACAAAATCAACTTCACTCGTAAATCATATTATAAACAACTAATAATTGCAAATTATCTCTTTATTAAAATATATATTGATATTTATATATTTAACCCACTACAATATTGTAATAAGATAAATACTTACAAACATAATTCTCTATATAAATATATACATGATATAGGTAAATATTAAAAAAAAACATTTTCCTCCAAATTAACGTATATAAGTGGTCTTCTGTTTCTTTTTCCTTTTATTTTTTCTTTCTTTCTCTCCTACTAATATATCTAAACTTTCCATAGCGTTTAAAATAACGGTTTTTCAATCACATATATATATATATATATATATATATATATATATATATATATATATATATATATATATATATATATATATATATATATATATATATATATATAATAAAAGTAACAAAAATCGCTGGCATTAATTCAACTACAACGTTCTCCGAGTAGCAACACTCAATGAATCTGCCGAATTGCAGTAATGCAGCTGCAATCAGCTGTTTAGAGTGAACACATTCAGTTAATAGCAGATACGGTGGCTGTGTTTTTGGTAGAGATACAAGTAAATATCTCATCTCCTGGATGATATCGTTTCTGTCTAATATAACTTCACAATTGCAGATATTACATCCACAATGTTCAGAAAATCACGCGATATCTGGGGATATTAAACACGTCTTCAGCAGAGTTGCCCATGTCATAAGATAGGTCCGTGCAGTGTTTGTTAGCCATTATTACTGGATAAACTATCTAGAAGTTCACGGCATTCCCACACTCTGCCTCTAATGAAAAGAGGAAGAATTCATCGTAGATTAAAACGTGCTGTAGTGGCTGAATTCAAACAAAGGAATTCGCACTAAAAGGAAGCACTCAACTGCCCTCTTGTCCATACGTACATATGCATAACGAGGTTTATGCATGTATACATATATAGATGCAAATAATATCTGATTTGGGATACATATATATATATATAAATGCATATATATATATAAATGTATATATATAGAAGTGGTTACACAACAGTTAGTTCACCATACCGAGAACAATTGTTTCACCTTAGCGGATCCTCAGCTCGTAATGGACATGGCTATACGGAACAGGAAGTAAAACCGCACGAACGCGCATGCGCAGAAACGGTCAATTCTCTCAGGCAATACTAAATTGCGTGCGAGAGGTGTAAGGGAGATAACTGCAAAAGCCGAAAGTTTCTAGTTGAAAAGAAAATTAGGATTTTGTAATTCAATCCGGAACTTTGTAGTTATGTAAGAGGTGCTTCCAGACGTGTGGAAACGTGTGAAGAATTCATAACTTGAGTTTAGGAAATCGCTATTGCGTAACCTCTTTAGAATATTTATTCGTTCTTCAATACATAGTCAACACGACGGATTGCCCCTTGGACTCAGTGATGAAATCGTTTGCCTACATTGGTTTTAACGTTGAGTGAGAAGGGAGGAGAGAACCAGATAGTTTGTCTATTGTTACACTTTATTTTCTTATTGCTGTTGTTGTTAGTGGGAAAGTAAGTGATAGGTTGCGAGAAGCCGCTGTTAGCTAATGCCGTGTTATAGTAGGGCGCCGCTCTGTCAAAGATAGCCTTATTAGAAGAGAGGTTTGAGATTCTAGCACTGACATTATTTACCAAGTTTCTAAAAACAGTGGGGGAGGGGTGGCATGAGTCCTTGTGAATGTAATTGAGTTTTTCGTTAAGCTTATGGAAGAGTCTGTAGGTGTGTGTGCGAAGGTCTAAATTAATGTCTAAAAAATCTACGCTAGAGAGGTTGGTAGCTACTGTTATCCTAAGTCCTAACTCATTGAAGGTAGAAGCTAAGTCTTTTTTAAACCGGTCGAGATCGTGACCACTTTTATGGCTCGATAGGTTCAGTCCATCGTCGCGGTATACTCCCGTGTGGAAGTCCGGGAGTATACCGCGTATAACACGTAATATCTCTAAAATAAATAGGCCAACCAAGTCGCATATGTCAGCACTGTCAAACGATCCCACTGTCAAACGATCCAACTTCGAATAGGTCTGAAGTTGTAGACTTCTTTGCCCAGGCTACTCCGTTGTTGAAGAGGAGGGTTTTCCGGCAGTGAGCGATGATTTCCCTGTTTAAACTATCGACGGTAGTGTGAGTGGTAGCAAAGTCCAATGCTTTGTTTAACAGGGTCTCTGAGATCGACGGGTAACATTCAACAAAGGTCAAAACTGTATGAACATCGCTTTTTTGGTTTTGAAGGAGTTAAACCACTTTATTACGGAGTCGCTGTTCTCCCACTGGGACAGGTTGGACTTGGTCCTAATGGTCTTAACTATGTTTCTAAGTATGGCCTTACTGACTAGTCCCATATCTGTGCGTGCCGGGTTTAGTTATCTACATGTGGGGTTAGAAGTAAAGTCTACCTTGTGATCTTTCAGGGTGACGAACCCCTTCCGCTTAGCTAGAGATTGTAGATTATTATCTACCTTAAGGGCGGCGGCAAGTTCTTTGGCCTCTGTATTAATGT
>OZ024741.1:214748792-214758792 GCA_964016885.1 Eledone cirrhosa | reverse complement strand
CAAACATCCATTCACACGCACATATATTGCATATATACATACATATATACATTTATACATATATACACATACATCCATTCACACTCACATATATTGCATATATACATACATATATACATGTATACATATATACACATGCATCCATTCACACGCACATATATTGCCTATATACATATATATATATATATACATATATACATGTATACATATATACACATACATCCATTCACACTCACATATATTGCATATATACATACCTATATACATGTATACATATATAGACACACATCCATTCACACGCACATATATTGCATATATACATACATATATATATACATATATACATTTATACATATATACGCATACATCCATTCACACTCACATATATTGCATATATACATACCTATATACATGTATACATATATAGACAAACATCCATTCACACGCACATATATTGCATATATACATACATATATATATACATATATACATTTATACATATATACATCCATTCACACTCACATATATTGCATATATACATACCTATATACATGTATACATATATACACATACATCCATTCACACTCATATATTGCATATATACATATATACATACATGTATACATCTATACATATATACACATTAATCCATTCACACTCACATATATTGCATTTATACAGATATATATACATATATATCTATATACCTTTATACATATATATATATATACACTTATATATTGATACATATATATATATATATAAACACATGCACATATATTGCATATATATATATATATTCTTACCTACATACATACATACATAAATGCACACATACATACATACATAATTACTTATATTCATACATGGTGGCTGCCAATTCGTTTTCGAGTACGGCCACTACTTTATATCCATGTAGGAGAACCCCTACTGATGCGCTGAACGAGTGACTTTTTAGCCCAGCCAGCAACTTGAAAACTCTGGTACAAACACTACACTTGTGACAATTATTGACACATAGTGCTGGGCCCATGGTACCATGTGAGGCCAAGTGCAGAGAGATCTCCAGATATAAAGCAATGCCTGTACCGTGAAGCTTTTATAGTGAGCAAAGGCACTGCACAAAGCCCGTCCCACTCTCTTAACCAAGATGATATTTACCAAAAAGAAGAACATGACAACATCATTGGATACCATCAGAGTTGCATGTGTTATATCAGAGTTTTCCTTCTCCTAGAATTCTGCCTTGACAAAGGCTAAGGGGTCATCTCTCCCGGTGATTTTGGATGGCCATTGACTCTTAAGAGCTCCTTTGCCCTTTGACAGGTTTTGTTTTTAGTCCTGCAGGATGTCCAAAGTCACCCTCCCCACCAAGAAACCTTGGTGGGGTTGCCAGTTTAGTCGCCAACGACCCGACCATGAGACAGGTTGTACTGGGATACATGTTACCAGTAGCACCAACTGGTGACCTGACATATTCATACATACATACATACGAACATACCTACAGACATACGATCATACGAACATACATACATACCTACGTTCATACATACATACATATGTACATACGTTCATACACACATACAAACATACATACCTAAGTACATATAGACGTACATACAGAATACATACATACGTTCATACATACGTGCATACATACATACCTTGGAGGCAGAGGCCTAACATCAGTCCAGACAACATTTGAATGTCAATTCATATCTCTCCGACAACATCTACGAACCTTGAAGCGTAGGAGCCCGTTTCTCGAGAAGTCTATCTGCATGAAACAGATATGATCATGAGAGTTGGGGAGGAACTCCGCGAGAGATATTCCCTGTGTGATAATCAAAAACTCACACCCAGGGATGTCGCTCAGCAGTATCGCAGTGAATCTATGGATGAAAAACTGCATGCCTATCAACAAAAAATCATGCATGGATATGTTTCCAGGAAGCTCCAGAGTGAGAGTAATATAGATAAGGAAAGTAGTCTATCTTGGACCAACAACCGCTATATTGGATCCCACTTTGAAGGATACGCTTTTGCAATTCAGGAACAGGAGTTTAGCACGAAATACCTGATTCACAAAAGAGATAGGGATGCAGGCAAAACACCTAGATGTGATAATAAGTGCACACTCTGCAGAATTAACATCGAGCAGCTGTCCAAAGATGTCATCGCGGTACTATCTACCTATGAGGCATGATGTAGTGGCCAAAACACTGTACAATGCAGTTCATAAAAAAGATAGCCCCGATAATAAACACATTAAAAGCTACAGCAATGTGGAAGACATCCATGTAGATAATATGAAAGAGTACGGGTGGAATGATCCAGTAAAAACCCCAATAAAATTCAGGCATAACAGACCAGATATTATGATATGGGACAGGGAGAAGAAAGCATGCCCAGTAGTGGAAATTAGCTGCCCAGCAGATGCCAATATAATATCAATGATTAGTGAAAAGGAGAATATTTATGCAGAACTGATGAGAAATCTGCAGATACTCCACCCTGATTACACCTTCAAATTTATACCTATGATTATTGGTGCACTGGGATATGTTAGTAACTGCCCCAATACAAATCTTGAGAAGCTAGGCTTCACAGGAACAGAAAGAACACAACTAGTTAGGAAATTACAAGTACAATCCATTAATGGAACAGTAAAAATTTGTAAAATATTCCAAAGATTTTGCATCTAATAACTGCATATACACATATACAGATGCAAAGCATATACACATGCACACATACAACTCAAAACATCCACATCCACACATACAATAACATCCATATCTACACATGCATGCATACATACAAATCTACCTAGTTGATGTTGTGTAAATTTCAATGAGTTAGTCTTGTGTCTATGTTACAAACCGACTCTCTCTCTATTGGTAAAACTTTGGGAAATTATAAAACCAGAAGAACATAAATACATACATTCACACGTTCATACGTATATAGAAGGGAACATATCCTATAATGGTATCTGTAATCAGGAACGCGTAACCAGGGAATACTACACCCGATTAAGAAAGATTTTGTCATCGGAACTCTCTGCGCAAAACAAAACAGTGTCTCACAATGTGTTTGCTGTGCCTGTCCTAACACCAACGTTTGGAATATTCAATTGGAAGATAGATGAAATCCGAGTAGTTGATGTTGGAACTCGAAAAATACTAAACAACACCGGAAACTTCCACATCAGCAGTGACATAGACCCCCTTTACTTGAAACGTAAGCAGGGAGGTAGAGGCCTAACATCAGTCCAGACAACATTTGAATGTCGCATCATATCCCTCCGACAACATCTACGAACCTCGAAGCGTAGGAGCCCGTTTCTCGAGCAAGTCTATCTGCATGAAACAGATAAGGTCATGAGAGTTGGGAAGGAACTCCTCGTGCATGCATGTATGCATGCCTACATAATCTACCTAGTTGATGTGTAAATTCCAATGAGAGAGTCTTGTGTCTACGTTAGAAACCGACTCTCTCTCTATTGGGAAATAATTTGTGAAATTATAAAACCAGAAGAACATACATACATTTATACATACATACATACATACCTTCATACATACGTTCAAACATACATACGAACATACATACATACGTTCATTCATACATACATACATATATACATACATACACTACATACATAAATGCATACATATATGCATACATACATTTTGCATCTAATAACTGCTTATACACATGTACAGATACAAAGCATATACACATGCACACATACAACTCAAAACATCCACATCTACACATACAATAACAACCATATCTACACATGCATGCATACATATCTACCTAGTTAATGTGTAAATTCCAATGATAGAGTATTGTGTCTATGTTAGAAACCGACTCTCTCTCTCTTTCTATTGGTAAACATTTGTGAAATTATAAAACTAGAAGAACATACATACATACGTTCATACATACATGCGTTTATACGTACATATACATACATTCATACATACATACGTTCATACATACATGCATACATACATACATACGTTCATACATACATACGTTCATAAATACATACATACATACGTTGATACATACATACGTTCATACGTACATACATATGTTCATACATACATACGTTCATACATCCATACTTACGTAGATACATACATACATACATACATGTAAAACATTCCAAAAATTTTGCATCTAATAACTGCATATACGCATGTACAGATGCAAAGCATATACACATGCACACATACAACTCAAAACATACACATCCATACATACAATAACATACATATCTACCTAGTTGATGCTGTGTAAATTCCAATGAGAGAGTCTTGTGTCTATGGTAGAAACCGACTCTCTCTCTATTGCTAAAACTTTGGGAAATTATAAAACCAGAAGAACATACATACATACATATATGGTGGTTGTCAACTCGTTTTCAAGTACGACCACTACTTTATATCCATGTAGGAGAACCCCTACCGAAGCGCTGAACGAGTGTGAATTTTTAGTCCAGCCAGCGACTTGAAAACACTGGTACAAACACTACACTTGTGACAATTATTGACACATAGTGCTGGGCCCATGGTACCATGTGACAACAAGTGCAGAGAGATCTCCAGATATAAAGCAATGCCTGTGCCGTGAAGCTTTTATAGTGAGCAAAGGCACTGCACAAAGCCCGTCCCACTCTCTTAACCAAGATGATATTTACCAAAAAGAAGAACAAGTCAACATCATTGGATACCATCAGGGTTGCAGGTGTTATATCAGAGTTTTCCTTCTCCTAGAATTCTGCCTTGACAAAGGCTAAGAGGTCATCTCTCCCGGTGATTTTGGATGGCCATTGACTCTTAAGAGTTCCTTTGCCCTTTGACAGGTTTTGTTTTTAGTCCTGCAGGATGTCCAAAGTCACCCTCCTCACCAAGAAACCTTGGTGGGGTTGCCAGTTTAGTCGCCAACGACCCGACCATGAGACAGGTTGTACTGGGATACATATTATCAGTAGTACCAATACATACATACATACATACATACATACATACATACATACATACATACATACATACATACATACATACATACATACATACATACATACATACATATGTCATCTCGCTACTACCTCCCCATGAGACACGATGGGATAGCTAGAACTATCTGGAACGCACTTCGGAAAACAAAATTAACAACAAACGAGGAAGAATATATTGAGACAGATGGCACTAAGGAATACTGGTGGAACCTGAAAATAAAAACTGCCACCAAATTAAAGCACAACCGGCCTGATATTGTAGTTTGGGACCACACATTGAAAACGTGTTCTGTTGTGGAGATCAGCTGCCCACTTGATGTAAACGTTGTCAGAAAAATACAGGAGAAGGAGGACATCTACGGACCATTGATGAGGAGCTTACAAATCCAGTATCCAAGATACACCTTTAGCTTCATACCCATCATTATTGGTGCTACGGGTTATATACCAACCCGCTTGGACCAAAGTATGACCGAACTTGGATTTGCGGACAAAAAGCGCAGCTCCCTAATTCATAGTCTACAAATGGCTGCGATAGCTGGCACCTTCAAAATATGCAAAACATTCTTGCGATTCAAGGGATGACAATTTCTTTTCTTTTACAACCTTGCCACCAGGAAGGTGGCCGGTCAAAAAAATATACTCGAAATTAAGAGAAAGAGAAAACATACATACATACATACATACATACATACATACATACATACATACATAAGCGGTGAACGAAATAGCTGGCAATTATCTGAAGGCTATACGATCTAAAGGTGTAGAAACGACATTTGAAACGCTCAATGTTTTGTTATATGTTTCAGCTGTCACATTGCTATCATATAACACACATCTAAAACCACGCAATCAAGATACAAACAGAAAGCCTGAACCAGCGTGGATGCGAAATTTAAAAACCAAAATTTTGTCCCTGAGACGAAGTATCTCACACATCGCAGTCGTTATGAAATGCAACATAGAGAGAAACTTTCACACGACACCAGGAAGACCTAAAGAAAAAGTTAGAGAGACGATTTGGAGACACCAAATTTAAAACTTTGAACTCCAAATTACACCAGTTGAAACAACAACTCACAGCTACAACAGAAAGACTAAAATATAAGTCAACAGCCCATAAACGACAAGTGCTAAATAGATTGTTTGCCAGAGATCCTAAATCAGTTTATCGCAGCTTCGGTGGCAAAAGCTCAATCCCTGTAAACGACACCCCTTCAAAAGAACAGGTTGAGAACTACTGGAGATCTGTATGGGAAACGGATGACGGATTCAACAGACAAGCTAATTGGCTAAAACAACTGGAACAGGACTACTGCCAACATGTCCAGACAAAACAATATGACATAGATGGGTCAATACTGGAAACAGCTCTACAGAAAATGTCGAATAGGAAATCGCCAGGCCCAGACCTCATTACAGGATACTGGTTGAAGAATTTCACTTTCTATCGGCAAGATCTCATACGGCTGTTTACAGAAACCATTAAGGGCACACGAGAACTGCCCAGATGGTTATCAACTGCCACTACTCTCCTCATTCCCAAAAATAGCCAAACCACCCTTGCTAAAAATTACCGCCCAATTGCCTGCCAAAACATCATGTATAAATTATATACTGGGTGCCTTAACCTGTTCTTACAGGATCACTGTGCTACCAACAACATCATAACACCTGAGCAAGCTGGTGGAAAGAGGGAGGTGTGGGGTTGCATAGATCACCTACTAACTAACAAAATGATTCAGGAAAAAACAACAAAGAATCGCAGAAACATGACTGTCGTGTGGCTGGACTATCAAAAAGCATTTGATAGTGTACCTCATGGGTGGATTATTAAGGCTTTACAGTTAGCTAAAGTCCCACAACCATTAGTAGCTGCTGTTGAACGCCTGACCAAGAACTGGTACACCAATTTGATCCTTAGAGGTGAGAAGGAGCAGGTTAAGACTGATAGGATACATTACCAGAAGGGCATCTTTCAGGGTGATAGCTTGTCAGTACTACTCTTCGTTCTCTCACTGAATCCACTATCTTACCTACTCAGGAAACAAGGTGGACAAAGAAGTGGGCCCAGAAGTATCTCCCATCTTTTCTTTGTTGATGACCTGAAGTTGTATGGGCCAAATATCAATGACATCAAGAAACAATTGGACCTCATTACACAATTTTCAACCGACATCAAAATGAAATTTGGTGAGTCCAAGTGTGCATATTTGGCAGTAAAACGTGGAAGAGCTGTGCCCTCCTCTAGAAATCTAGATATGAACGGCCTGACAATACAACCTCTGCAGTCAGGTGACAACTACAGATATCTTGGACAGGATGAGAATGTCAGATATGATGGACCCATAAATAAGGAGAGAACCAGAACTGAATACCTCAGAAGAGTAAAAAAAATATGGTCATCAGAACTGTCAGCATACAACAAATACATTGCCCACAATACCTATGCTGTGCTAATTCTAACGCCAACATTTGGCCTACTGAACTGGTCATTGCAAGAACTAAGTGAGATGGATGTTAGAACTCGAAAACTTCTCAGTGTTACTGGGAACTTAACATCAATGGTGATGTGGATAGGCTATACTTCTCACGCAAGGAAGGTGGCCGGGGTCTAAAATCAATATTAACAACATATGAGACCCGGATAGTAACACTGAAGCAACACCTTCAACAGAGGAAAAAGGTTGGCGACCATCTTGCTCAGGTTTATGAGCATGAAAAAAGAAATATCATTAGAATAGCGACTGATCTGGAGGAGAGATATGGAATAAAGCCTGATATAAATCTCTCACCCAGAGAAATCGGAAGATCCTATTCAATGTTCAAACAAGAAAAAAAAATTGACCAATTTACAGAGAAAGTTGTGCATGGATACTTGAGGCGTAAAACACAGACCATAGAGGGGATAAACCACTCAAAAAGCCTGGCATGGAGTTCCGACAAGTTTATGACATCACACCTTGAGGGATATCTCTATGCAATACAGGAACAAGAACTCCCTACCAAATATCTGCTGCACAAAAGAGGAGGGCCAGCAGCTGACAATAAATGTAGGCTATGTAAAACAAAGATCGAGGATGTAAGCCACATTGTTGCCAGCTGCGAAAGAATGTCATCTCGCTACTACCTCCCCATGAGACACGATGGGATAGCTAGAACTATCTGGAACGCACTTCGGAAAACAAAATTAACAACAAACGAGGAAGAATATATTGAGACAGATGGCACTAAGGAATACTGGTGGAACCTGAAAATAAAAACTGCCACCAAATTAAAGCACAACCGGCCTGATATTGTAGTTTGGGACCACACATTGAAAACGTGTTCTGTTGTGGAGATCAGCTGCCCACTTGATGTAAACGTTGTCAGAAAAATACAGGAGAAGGAGGACATCTACGGACCATTGATGAGGAGCTTACAAATCCAGTATCCAAGATACACCTTTAGCTTCATACCCATCATTATTGGTGCTACGGGTTATATACCAACCCGCTTGGACCAAAGTATGACCGAACTTGGATTTGCGGACAAAAAGCGCAGCTCCCTAATTCATAGTCTACAAATGGCTGCGATAGCTGGCACCGTCAAAATATGCAAAACATTCTTGCGATTCAAGGGATGACAATTTCTTTTCTTTTACAACCTTGCCACCAGGAAGGTGGCCGGTCAAAAAAATATACTCGAAATTAAGAGAAAGAGAAAACATACATACATACATACGTACACTACACTAAAAATACAGAAATATCTGAGGTTATAAAGCAAAATAGATGTAGGTAAGGGTTTATTTTGGTCATATTTTATGGTCGGTATTTAGATATGGTGACTTGACTAAATATAGGGACGAGTAAACCCCTATTGTTGTGGTAGAATAGACAATTTTCAGCTTAAATATATTTGGACAGTCATTAGAGGCTTTGATTAGGAGGATGAATTATTATTGTACAGAAGCTGGTTAGTGAAGTGGGCTTTAGTGTGAGAAGGTAAGGGTAGTATAGAAGAAATGGCTGTTGGGTTTAAAAGTATGTCTCTTCTACCATCTGCAAGCGACGCCTGGGCTGGTTTGGACAGGCTTTGAAACTTCCCCCGGAGAGACTGGCGAACCAAGTACTTAAATGGAGCCCGCAGGGAAGCAGACGGAGAGGGCGACTCAATATGAACTGGCGCCAGACAGTTGAGAGGGACCTGCGAGCGACAAACAGACAATGGCGGGACGCTGTGCAACTGGCTGCTGACCGAACGCGGTGGAACACTATGATTGCCTCATGCGTCGCAAGACGCGGGAGCTTCTGAGTCTGAGCCTGAGTTATGAAATAGCTTCATAAAAACGGACCTTTGTTAAGACGAAACTTACACATACAGCCAGACACATAAACACAGAGACAGACAGAAAAACAGACACACAAACACAGACATACAGACACAGACTCACACACACAGACATACAAACACAGACATACAAACACAGACATACAAACACAGACATACAGACACAGACACACACACATACACATACACACAAACACAGACATACAAACACAGACTCACACACACAGACATACAAACACAGACACACAAACACAGACATACAAACACAGACATACAAACACAGACACACAAACACAGACATACAAACACAGACATACAGACACAGACACACACACATACACAGACATACAAACACAAACACACAAACACAGACACACAAATACAGACACACAAACAGAGACATACAAACAGAGAAACAGACACACAAACACAGACACACACACACAAACGCAGACACACAGACACCAAACACAGGCACATACACATGTTTCGAATATTTTTCTTATGATTTTTAGATGTTGTTGTCGCTGTTGGTATTGTTCTGGTCAATATTGCTGTTTGTTGATTTTGATATTCATGTGTGTAGGTCAAAGCGATCAACAGAAAATGACCTCCCCTCTATATATT
>OZ024741.1:214733792-214738792 GCA_964016885.1 Eledone cirrhosa | reverse complement strand
AGACAAAACCACGTTTATGGTATAAATGGAGTGATTAGACTAATATTCTATTTAGGAATGATTCTCGGGTTCGGAGTTAAGAATAATGTAAATAAATTTGTTGAACGAATATATATATATATATATATATATATATATATATATATATGTGTGTGTGTGTGTGTGTGTGTGTGTGTGTGTGTGTGTGTGTGTGTGTGTGTGTGTGTGTGTGTGTGTGTGTGTGTGTGTCTGTGTGTGTATTAGTATATGTGCAATTGGATTGCGTTCACATGCCGTATGCCAAGATGACCACTCGATGCTATTGGGGAGCTGAGTATAATAAACTAACAATAAGGGAACAAAGAATCAGTGTTGTATCATATACATATTTAATCACATATTACATGTGTTTCACTGCTGATCAGCTCGAGGAACGATCTATTATGTTCATTCATGACTCTTGAATCAAAAGGCCTTCTGATATGTAGAATCACGTCCAATTTTGGATGACACATATCTGTGAAATTTTCGATTCCAGAGTTAGGAACGAACATAATCGCTCGTTCCTGGAGCTGATCGGCAGTGAAACATATGTAATATGTGATTAAATATGTATATGATGCAACACTGATTCTTTGTTCTCTAATTATTATATATATATATATATATATATATATATATATATATATATATATATATATGTGTGTGTGTGTGTGTGTGTGTGTGTGTGTGTGTGTGTGTGTGTGTGTGTGTGTGTGTGTGTGTGTGTGTGTGTGTGTGTATTGGCCCTAACATAGATAGGTAGATACCTGTATATATATACTGGTATCTACCTGTCTATGGTAGTGTCAATAACATTGTTAGAACTCTATGTAGTCTAAAAAGTAATAATTCCAACAATAAGCTCATTATACACTAAACTTCGTTTTCTGCCAGAGGGATGTCTGGAATCATCGGAGCATAGGGAATGTCTAAACAGGTGATTAAAATCCTAGTCTTCAGAACATTTAGGTGGGTACATAACTGCTGTCAGTGTCCTAGACATCATGTAGAGAATTGGGAGTTAAGAGAATGTTATGCTTCAGAGAGCACAATTACAAGGAGCACTTGTGAAAAGTGCAAAAGGTACAAGCAAAAAGTACAGGCTAGAAAAGTTACAAGCAAGAAAAAATGTAAGATAGGATAGACATAAGATATCATTTCAGTACTTAATACTACACTCCATATTTATAATTGTATATTAAACATATATAAGTATAAATATTATTATTATTACTATATATATATATATAAAGTAGTTTCACAACAGTTAGTTCACCATACTGAGAACAAATGTTTCACCTTATTCGGTTCCTCAGCTCGGTCTAATATGTATATATTTGTTTTTCAAGGTTTTTGATATGAAATCGAGTGTCGAAACAAATATTGTTATACTTGGAGAGGGTCATATCGTTGTAATAATATTGCCAGAAATAATAACAGAACACACTCACTATTTAGTTGGTTTTCGGTTGTGTATCTTTTATATCTCCATAGTTAATTTATTTGGCACTGATGATGTTGCAGATGTGCAACAAAAGAACTTTGTTAGACTATATATGTATATATATATTTATATATATATTTTTAACCGTTTGTCAATGATAAACATTGATTGCCAAATAAATTAACTATGGAGATATAAAAGATATAGAAGCGAAAACTAACCAAACAGTGAGTGTGTCCTGTTATTATTTCTGGCAATATTATTACAACAATATGACTCTCCCCAAGTATATGTATATATATATATATATATATATACTTGGGGAGAGTCATATAGTATATATATATATATATATATATATATATATATATATATATATATATATATATATATATATATATATGTGTGTGTGTGTGTGTGTATGTATGTATGTATGCATGTAAAGTGTAAACAGAAATAACAACACAATCGGTACAGTATATGGAAGGAATATATTAGGTTAAAGCTTGAAATACCAGGAAGATGGTCTTAACGTTTCGGACGCTAGTCCTTCATCCGAAAAAATAATGAGAAATAAGATAGTTGAGGGGACGGGTGGCTGTATATATATATATATATATATATATATATATATATATATATATATATATATATATATATATATATATATATATATATATATATATATATATATATATATACATATATATATATATAGGTGTACATGTGCATACTTATATAAGGATTCAGAGAGAAAGGAATTGTATTTACTAAAGAAAGAAAAACAAAATTATATTTCCTGTTTGTTTTAATTTATTAAATTTGTTAATTACAAATAAGATTATGAACCCGATCCCTAATGTTTAATTAATATATCGATGGCTTAAAATAATTAGATAATGTTTTAAATTCTCGGTAGCCTTTGGGATAAATGGTCAGTCTTGTCCAGAAAATAAACTCTTTTGTTTGATGGCCTCTCCAAAAACTTGCTTGTGTGATCAGGAATGCGGTATTTTCTGACTTGATGTTACCAGAAGCTTCTCACGCAACTGTTTTTATGTTTTATGATAAATTCTAGCTGATAATCGTGTACGTTCTTGCCTCTACCCCTAAATTTGTTCGACCAGGTCTACACGTAGTGGAACCTTGTGTTTAGACAGGTTAAGAATCTTCTACCCGAAATTCTAAAATAAGAGAATAGAAAAATTCCGACCATTTTCCACTGCTGACAATATTATGTTGAACTACCTTCATGATATATTTATAAGGTGTATTATAAAATGTAAATGTACATTCTGTTTAGGTATAAGTTCCATTCCCATGCTGTCCCCTTATATAGATGCTGTACGAGGGGATGCTGAAACGTTCCTGGCTTTATCGTTGCAACAGAGGCTTGGCTGCAAGCCTAACCTTACGAGTTATTTTTCCTGGGCTTAGAAAACTTGAAGGACCGCTGCAGTAGGAGTGTGAACCTGGGAGGGAGAGAGGAATATGTTGAATAAACTCATAATTAACTGATCCTCTCGTATTTTCTTTGATCCAAAGCCAGGAAATTTACAAACATTTCAACATCCGAATAAATTCAAAATCCCAAATCCAAAACACTTCTGTCCGACGCACATCAGTTCTGAAGCATTTCGGGTATAAAATAAGGTTTATTATATATATGCAATCCCCTCTGGTTAATAAAGAAATCATCTTCCTTATTTTGTTTTGCCTGAGGCCGGTAGAACGTCGGTAGAACGTCGGACATGCATAGTGGCATAGTGTTTCAGCCCTTTACATTCTGCGTTCAAATCCCGCCGAGGTTAGCTTTAGGTTTCCTCCGTACGTGGTCGATAAAATAAAGTACCAGTCATACGCTGGATCGATTTAATCGACTCCCCCCGCAATTGTTGGCCTTGTGCATAAATCAAAAACCAATATTTTGTTTTGCCTTATATATATACATATGCGTGTGTGTGTGTGTGTGTGTGTGTGTGTGTGTGTGTGTGTGTGTGTGTGTGTGGGTGTGTGTGTGTGTGTGTGTGTGTGTGTGTGTGTGTGTATGTGTGTGTGTGTGTGTGTGTGTGTGTGTGTGTGTGTTCTTCTCGTCTAAATCTTGCGTGCTAAAACATGATTCATGGCAGTATCGGTAGAGAGTCGGACGCCATGCTTTCCAGCATCGTTACGTCCCTTTACGGTCTGAGTTCAAATCCCGCCGAGGTTAACTTCGCCTTTCATCCTTACGGGGTCGATAAAATAAAGTACCAGTAATGTACTGGGTAATTGCTGGCTTTGTGCCAAAAGTAGAAACAATTATTAAATATACGCGAAGATTACGTTCTTCATTTAGAAATTGTCTTAGAAGCCTCTTTATACATGCACAAAACACAAATAGAAACAATATGCATTTGGAGATATACACACAAACGCGTACACATGTAATAACTTTCACGAAACACACATACATAGCGCGCACATGGATAACCCACCCTTCACACAACTTTCTGCTGCCAACGCCCTTCCAACGGAGGGCTGGGAATGCCGTGGCTGACGATGCGCAAACACGCGCTCAGGCTGGGGCATCTCTATGTAGAGCCTTCCCACGACACGTCTCGCTGACCGAGCTGCAGTCCTGGGTCAAGCAAAGACCGAGGAAAATGGGCGACTGGCACATCGAATGTGCTCAGGCGCTCACAGCCCTCTGGCAGGCGGACCCGGCAGTCAGTGGAGAGTCCACTTCGTCATTCTATAGAGGGTTGATCCGCAGCAAGTGCGACGACGTGCTCGGTGAAACTCTGGGCGTAGAGGAAGACGAACTGGCCAGTCTGATCGGTAGGACCTTCCGCCTGGGACCGATGGACAACTTCCAAAAGTCCCTGGCCTGGCAGTACTACCGAGGAGCTCTACCAGTTCGAGACAAGCTCTACAGACATGGGCGCCCCGGCAGGGACCCTGCAAAAAAGATCTGTCCGAGGTGCGTACGAGACGACGAAGCCGTTGTGCACGCATTCATACACTGCCCGGGCGTCACCGACATGTGGGGCTATGTGGAACGACTATTGTCGCGGGTGGGACCAGTCCAGTTGACCACCGAGTCCATTGTCATGATCAAACCGCCACCCTCCTTCAAAAAGGAAGGAGAGGCGGTTTTCCTTTGTGTGATAGCTATGGCTAAAGAGGTTGTATGGTGGACAAGGTTGAAAGGGCTGAGGTCAGACACCTTTCTCTCCGGCCAACAACTGATTCTTTTTTTCAAATACCCCTTTGGAAGAAGAATCAGGATGGAGAGAGAGGTGCTGTACCCCAGCAAGTTTTATGAAAGGTGGGTGAAAGTGGCGAGAATGGCCCTCTATATCAGCCTGTAGGTTGAGGAAATAGAGGAGGAGAGGAAAGGGGTACAAACTCTTCGTACTCCTGGAGATGAGGGTTGCACATTAATTTCGGGGGTATGTGTTACCCATATTGGGGAAAATCGATTAATTTTTAAATTGCATTTGTGATAATATTTTACACATTTTTATTGTATGTAAACTTCCCCCTTTCTATTTGT
>OZ024741.1:214723792-214731292 GCA_964016885.1 Eledone cirrhosa | reverse complement strand
ATACATACCTATCGATCTCTAACAAGCTATCGTCTGCAACAATTTGTTTACACAATTTTCTCCACCTATTTATTAAATAGTTTCTTATTAATTCTTTTTTTTTTTTTTTGATGTTTTGCTTTATTTGTTTACCTTTTTATTCTTTCTTCTTTTCTCTATTAATCATTGATTTCATATTGATCGATCTGATGATTCTCTATAATATAACTCCTTAGAAAGGTGACTCTTCCCCCCACCCCGCCCTCTATATCGCTCTTACATGACCCATCACTTCGCTGTATTTAGTTAGAGCTGGCTTAAGTTTAAAGACAAAATATATGCCATATATATATATATACATACGTATATTACATATATCTATATATATAAAATTGTATTCCTGTCTATTTTTTGTTTGTTTGTTCACGAACTCCTCCTATGGTTTTTGAGATAGACCCCCATAACCATATATATTCTGAAACTACATTGCCCAAGGTACTTGGATAAGTATATTTCATTTTAATCAAAGCGTTCCCTAGGGCCACAAAACCCCACTGAATGTTTTTTCCCTTCGATTTATATGAAATTTAAACGATAGGTAAATTACAAGATATGATGGCAATTCACGAAATTTCAGTAACTTTAAATAATATTAAGACACCCTAAAAGGGGTTAAACCCAATATTAGGGTTCCCCTGAGGCACAAACCTCCGCTGAAAATTGTTTCCCTTCGATTTATATGAAATTTAAACCATAGGTATATGACAAGTTATGATGCCAATTCACAAAAGTTTTGAATTGATATTTTGAAAAAAATTATTTACAAGAATAAGATTTAATAATGTAATTTTGATTTGATATACGGTATTACAAAAAATAATTGTTTCTACTTTTGGCACAAGGCCAGCAATTAACCAGTGAATTACTGGTAGTTTATTCTATCGAACCCGTAAGGATCAAGGGCAAAGTTAACCTCGGCGGGATTTGAAAAATAACGTTTTCCAAATTTTCATGCATTACATTTTACATTGAGTAATATTGAAATGCAGAGTTTTTCTCCATAAATAATATCACTGATTTAAAGGCGCGGGTAATTCGGCTAGTATATATGTGTATATATGTGTATATATATGCGCCTTTAAATCAGTGATATAATTTATGGAGAAAATCTCTGCATTTCAATATTACTCAATGCAAAATGTAATGCAATATATATATATATATATATATATATATATATATATATATATATATATATATTAATCCGAGAATGTGTTAGTTCATCACTGACACTTCAGTATTCAAGGTAGAGGACTCGATGGAGTGCGCAAGAGGTTCTGTTTACTTCGGAGTATATTTATAAAGCAGAAGTATATGTCAACAGGTTAATATTAACCTCGTTTATTCACAGTCGCTGTTATATATATTTCGGGAATAACTGTTATGCAACAGTTATGACCTCATCAGGCAGCTAGAATTTGAACAGAAAAATAACAGAAAAACATAAATATGGAATGAAGCTTATTTCTATTATTTCGATTCATTGATAGGCTCCGGGCTGAATTTTGGTGTTGCTTTCTCATGTGCTACCGGTGCCTTGAGAAAGTAACACCAAAATTCAGCCCGAAGCATATCAATGAAATTGAAATAAGAGAAGTAAGCTTTATTCTACGTCTATGTTTTTCTGTTTATTTGTTTCAAATTCTAGCTGCCGGACGAGGTCATAGCTGTTGCATAATGGTTATCACCGAAATATATATAACAGGGACTATGAATAAACGAAGTTAAATTTAATCTTCTTGTTTATATATATATATATATATACATATATATATATATATATATATATATATATATATATATATATATATATATATATATACACAATCAAAAATAACTATCTTAATTGGTTGAGATGGCAAATTTAGGTCGTTTGAAAATAATTTTACCCCTGGGGTGAGACGCTTATATGTTTTTTTTTATTTAAAAATACTTTAGTGCGTTCTTCCTTTTGATTAATTCTGAATCTGATTTGAGCTGGTTCTATATTTGTATTTATAAGCTTATTTAAGATGTATTCTAAGCTATATTGTTCATTGGGATGTAATGTATATTACTGACTAAATCTTACATATATATTATATACAATGACACACACATCATATACGTGTGTGTGTGTGTGTGTGTGCGTATGTATATATTTATTAGTAGTAACAATGTCTTCTAGAGAGAATGTGGCGTCCTAATGAGTATCCTCCACCCCTAACACCTGCTTCATGAAAATAGCACACTTCAGCGAAAGCACAACTACAGCTATCCGCAGAGCCATTCGCAGAGCCATCCGCAAAGAAGGACTGGACATACAATTGGCACACTCCGGCCCTTTACTGCGTGGATACCTGTCTAAAATCAATCCAGAGACAACATCAACCAATGCTCGCTGACTAACTGCCCTATCCGCGACAAAGATAAGTGCCAGTGGACAGATGTGGTATACCGGATTGAATGCAGCAAATGTAAGGAGGTTTACATTGCTAGGACGACTCGACTCCCCCCTCCCACCTCCATCAAAGAAAACCTCAACACATAAACATCCTCATTCAAAAGAGACATTGACAAATGCAGAGACACCAACAAAAATATAAAAGTCACTATTGCAGCCAGAGAGAGAAATGTGGGCAATTTAAGAATTAAGGAAGCCATGCTCATATTTAGACACAACCCACAAATAAGTAACAGATTAGAACTCAGCACACAATATTTGACTTTAAAAGGACACACCCACACGCGCTCACATGCAACCTAAATAACATCTCATACAAGGAAATTGATTTCATGAAATATAACATCGGCAACCGGCGACATCTTCCAGGTTGAATGCGGTCCGTAAAATTTAAATATAAATCTAATTCCAGAGAGAAGAAAGCGGAACAGTTTTCTCTAAGTTCCTTATACTCTGAAGAAGGATTCTTAAGTCCCGAAATATTATGATAAAAAAAAACAGCAACAAAAACAAACAAATATTACCAGTCAACTCAATTTTTCATTACCATCATGTTATCGTGCATTTTACAGTGTCATATCACTTTCCATATTACATAATATATTATATACAATGCTTCAAGGAGAGTACGACATTTTATTATATATATATAGGGAGAGAGAGAGTGAGAGAGATAAAAGAGAGAGAGAGAGTGAGAGAGAGAAAATGCGAACGAGAGAGTGTGTGTGAATGGGAGATTAAATTCAAGAGCAAAGTAAGCTCGATTATCTCCTCCTTAAATTATGGTTGTCTCGTGGAAGCCCGTGTTAGGTGATAGAGTGCACAGTAATTAAAGGATATCCACATGGGGTTACGTGGTTAATCATCTATAATCATGGTGTACGCTTGCTAATAACAATATCGCATGCCTTCTTCTATACTGTTGGTGATTCCGTTCACTCAATCGACAAGAATAAATGAGTATATTAATATTCACACACACACACACACACACACACACACACACACACACACACACACACACACACACACACACACACACACACACACACATATATATATATATATATATATATATATATATATATGTAGATTTATGCATATTTATACAAACACACACACACACTTACATAAATACATGCATACATGCATACATACATATATATACATATATATATATAAATATATATATATATATATATATATATATGCGTGTGTGTGTGTGTGTGTATAGTGGTAATAGTATATTCAAACCCAAAATCCAGAGAAGACTCGATATGGGTTGTCTGTGTATATGTATGTACACACACACACACACACACACACATATATATATATATATATATATATATATATATATATATATATATATATACACAGATATATATATATATGTGTGTGCATACATATGTATAAATATGTTTATATATATATATATATATATATATATATGCATATATATATATATATAATACATATGTGTATGTATGTGTTTACACGCATATGCATGCAAACACACACGCACACGCGTGCGCAGACGTTAGAAAAAGATATAGGCTAAATTTGCGTGCTTTTATCTTAATAGATATATATCTGGGACCTGTTCAAAGCTTTTATATTAACTCCGAAGAATAGGGCGAGTGGGACAATAACAACAGTCACAACAACAACAAAAACAATGGAGAATGTTAATAACAACAACAATAATAATATAATTGTTTCTACTTTAGGCGCAAGGCCATCAATTACCCAGTACATTACTGGTACTTTATTTTATCGACCCCGTAAGGATGAAAAGCAAAGTTAAGCTCGGCGGGATTTGAACTCAGACCGCAAAGGGACGTAACTGTGCTGGAAAGCATGGCGCCCGACCCTCTACCTATACTGCCAATCCACATAATATGAGAATTGCATGCACTTAGTGTAAGTCAACCGTCGATTTCTTATTTGACATGGTGATAGTTATATATTATTATATAATAATTGTTTCTACTTTTGGCACAAGGCCAGCAAATACCCAGTACATTACTGGTGTTTTATTTTATCGACCCCGTAAGGATGAAAGGCAAAGTTAACCTCCACGGGATTTGAACTCCACCAGAGTTACGTAAAGGGACGTAAGATAGTACTAATGGGAACTGCCCATATACTAAGGAAATGTAAACACCTAAAGATACATGTGTGTGTGTCTGTTGAACATGGTGGACCATGTTGCCTCTTGAGGTCACTGGTTGTGATTGGGTGATAACTCTTATGAAGAACATAAAGCAAGATAAATGAAATGAGAATGATAATGATAATTATTATAATAATTATAATGCATTCTTTATTAACCACAAGGGTTGACACAAAGCATAACATTAAGGACGACACAGGACGGTACAAATGGGCGTTGCTGCGTGTAAAAACACGTACATGAAACAAAAACAAAAGATGTTACACAAAAATGAAACTAAGGAAATTCCCCTATAAAGGGGAGACTTCCGAGGGTCACTCTTGGAGAAAGCCCATAAAAAAGCCACAGTTAACCTGATGACACTTCCATGACTGTAAATATTATCCCGAACTGGCAAAGATCCTCGATAACACTGCAAGGCACAGGGTTTCTGGAAGGTGTCCATGGGCACCGGCTCGAATATTCTCCCGAAGGTATAGGCTAGTTTGTTTTCATTGACGCCCAGAGTCTCCCTAAGGTGGTTGTCGCCCTTGCTCTCTACTATCACTCTAAATAACGCCAAAGTGGAGTTTCAACCGATCGCTGTGCCCGATTGGTCGAGGAATAATAGTGAATATTTAGTAATGAGAAGAAGAACAATAGAACAACCCCAATAATATGTCTTTCATGTAAGTCAACCATTATTTTAGCTGACACAGTGATAGCTAAAAATTATTGCACGCTAACACACACACATACGCACAAACATATGTGTGTGTGCGCGTGTGTGTGTGTATGCGTATAAGCTTAATGTAAAATGTGTCAACCTAACCACAGTTATATATTGTATATAGATATGTATATCTATCTATCTGTGTGTCTGTCTGTCTGTCTGTCTATCTATCTATCTATCTATCTATCTATCTATCTATCTATCTATCTATCTATATTTATCTCACTATCTCTCCCCCCCCCTCCCCCCTCTCTCTCTCTCTCTCTCTCTCTCTCTCTCTCTCTCTCTATATATATATATATATATATATATATATATATATATATATATATATATATATATATATATAAATAAACAAAGTTTTCTCGAAGATCGAGTTGGAGAGCAAATGTATTAAAATTTGTACAATATTGAGAAGATCTCAACGCAAAGGAACTGTTACAAAAATAAATAATATCAAGGACAGCGTTAGTAGAATTTGCTTTAAAAGACAAAACTCTGCGGCTAGAAGTGTGTTGGCACGATGAAGGGATAGGAAGAAAGGCGTAAAGGAAGAAAATGGACAACACAAAACCACACAAATATCCGTTTATCTCATCATCTTTTACAACGAATGTGAAACTAAAGTGAATGGGAAATTAAAGTAAGAGTGAAACTAAAATGAATGGGAAACTAAAGTGAAAGTGAAAGTGAAACTAAAGTGAATGTGAAACAAGAGTGAAGGTGAAAGTGAAACTAAAGTGAATGTGAAACAAGAGTGAAGGTGAAAGTGAAACTAAAGTGAATGTGAAACAAGAGTGAAGGTGAAAATGAAACTAAAGTGAATGTAAAACAAGAGTGAAGGTGAAAGTGAAACTAAAGTGAATGTAAAACAAGAGTGAAGGTGAAAGTGAAACTAAAGTGAATGTAAAACAAGAGTGAAGGTGAAAGTGAAACTAAAGTGAAAGTGAAACTATTAGAAGTGGGAGAGATGAGGTTGAAGATGATACCCTCAGTGGCAGGTCATCCACGTCAGTCTCTTCGTGACTTTATTGAAAATGATATGCGAATAATACCATCTCCGTGGCTTCTGCACACACATTTCTGGTTGAGAGTTTGGGGCTGAGCAAGCTTTCCGCTCGGTGGGTCCCAAAGCTCTGGCGCCCACATCAACAGCAGACAAGGGCAGATGTTTCGATGGAAATTTTGAACAATTGTGATGTGATAAAGACCCTGCAGCTTACCGGGAATGAAACGTGGCTCTACCATTTCAATCCCGAGGACGAATTTCAAACGAAGCTGTGGCTATCCAGGGGTGGAAGTGGGTCAGTTAATGCAAAATTGGAGCGTTCAAGAGTGAAGGTAATGGAGATTGTCTTCTGGGATGCAGAGGAAATTTTTCTGGTTGGCTTCCTCGAGAACAAAACAATTACAGCTGCATATTATGAAGGCGTTTTGAGAAAACTGGCCAAGAAATGTATTGACTTAGATGGAGCATATGTTAAAAAATAAACATAACTTATACCGTTTTTTCCACGAACTATTTGAAGCCTCCTCGTATGAGTGTGTGTGTGTGTATTTACTATGCATGTTTGTATGTATGCGTGTATATATGTATACTACATATGTGCATATCTGTATGTATGTATAAAATGTGTAAATTTTATGTATGGAGGCATGGATAGATGGCCCTCAATCGCCTGACCCTCTATCTCTCTGTCTCTCTCTCACACACCCTCCTCCCTCCTTTCTCTCTAATACTCTCTCTCTCCCCTTTTCTCTCTCACTCTCCCCCCTCCTTTCTCTCTAATACTCTTTCTCCCCCTTTCTCTCTCACTCTCCTCTCCTTTCTCTCTAATACTCTCTCTCCCCCTTTTCTCTCTCACTCGCCCCCCTCCTTTCTCTCTAATACTCTCTCTCCCCCTTTTCTCTCTCACTCCCCCCCTTTCTCTCTAATACTCTCTCTCCCCCCTTTCTCTCTCACTCGCCCCCTTCCTTTCTCTCTAATACTCTCTCTCCCCCTTTTCTCTCTCACTCCCCCCCTTTCTCTCTAATACTCTCTCTCCCCCTTTTCTCTCTCACTCGCCCCCCTCCTTTCTCTCTAATACTCTTTCTCCCCCTTTCTCTCTCACTCTCCTCTCCTTTCTCTCT
>OZ024741.1:214678792-214716292 GCA_964016885.1 Eledone cirrhosa | reverse complement strand
TTCTTCCGGGACTGGGGATTTAAAATCACCCTACAAACGTCCCTAACCCGAGTAAATTTCCTGGACGTTACCCTTAACCTCGAAAATGATCTGTACTACCCATACAGGAAACCAAACGACAACCTGCACTACATCCACCGCCGCTCTAACCATCCTAGAAACATCACCAATAACCTGATTAAAAACATCTCCCTCCGCACATCTCATTTGTCCGCTAGTGAGCAGATATTCGACGAACATGCGTCTCATTACAACCAGGCCCTCAAGCGGAGTGGCTTCCAGGAGGAAATATCCTTTTATCCAGCTTCCCTTAGCGTAACCAGCAGGCGACACCGCCGCTCACGCAACGTAGCGTGTTTCAATCCTCCCCACAATGCCGAGGTGGCAACACCTATCGGGAAAATTTTCTTTAGGCTCCTCGAAAAACACTTCCCACTACAACACCACTACCACGACATAATCAACAAAAACGCCATCAAACTCTCCTACAGCACCACACCTAACTTCGCACAAAACATAGTCTCCTCAAACAACAAAAAACTCAACCTCTATGGAAGAAACAACCTAGACATCAGTGGAGAGCCGACCAGGAAGTGTAACTGCCCTGATAGATCTACGTGCCCCCTCAACAACAGATGCCGAGAACGTAACGTGATCTACCAGTGCAACGCGAGGACGGACACCGCTATCAAACCTTATATAGGATTAACCGCTTGTGACTTCAAGACCCGGCTCTACCAACACCGACATACTTTCCGAAACTCGGTCCGGCGACATTCCACTACACTTTCGGGCCACATCTGGGACCTCAAAGATAATAATATGACCTACAATCTCACTTGGAGCTTACTGTCCAGAGCTAACTCTTACACGTGTAACTTATGCTCGGAGGAAACATTACAAATGCTGTTTTCGAAGGACCAACTCCTAAACAAGAAAGACGAACTGGTAACCGCATGCAAACACAGATTGCGTAGGACTTACCTCGTCCTCAAACCCCATAATGACCCAGGAGGGTAGACAATGGCTGATACCCCCCACTTGCGAATAAGTTAGGGGAAACTCTAGCTTACATAGGTAGATGTACCTCTTTTCTTTCCCTCTATGTTTTCTTCTCCCCCCCCCGTCTCATCTTATCACTTCCTTCCACCCCCGATCTTCTTCCTCGTCTGTTTTTCTCCTTTCGTCTACCCCGATGCAGCCCATCGGGCCTCTGTAGCCTCAGTACCGCCACCCCTGTAATTTAAAGATAGAATTGGCCGAATACGCTTTTCTAACTATTTATAGCAGATGTGTTAGACCCCTGTAATTTTGTATCTTTTTTGTTACTACTCCAATTCTACAATTTCAAAATTTCTTATTTAGTATTTTCTATTCTCAACCGATTAACCTGTAATTGTAAGATAGCATTGGCGGATTACGCTTTACTAACTATTTATAGCAGCTGTGTTAGACCCCTGAAAAGTTTTATATTTTTTCACTACCCACTTCTACAATTTCTTATTTAGTATTTTCCATTCTCATCTTATTAACCTTTTCTATAGCTTTAGCTGTACAAGCAACACCTACTAATTATACAGCTGTTTCTAGACTCTACTGTTTTTGTTTATTTATATATTTCTCACTATCTAATTTTATATATTTTTTTTTTATTGTCTCCTACTCTCAATTGACTTACCTATTCTATAAACTCCCCTCCTCCATTTTCTCCAGAACAATTTTTCGACTTTTCATACACTATCCTTAAAATCTGCTGTATAGATTTCATTTTCAACGCTTGACCGGCTCCACTCACTCCCTTATTGTTCTACAGGCAAGTTCAGTCACCCCTACCTCCCACCAATTGCCATGATAGATTTATTTGTGTTTACAACACATTTTGACCAATCCTCTTGACAACTACAATCTTCCCATATAAGGAAGTACACCTTGACAAGTTCGGCTATTTATTTACCAGGCTAAACATTCTAATTTACTCCAGAAATAGCCGTCGAAACGGCTTGAGCTCTGCCGTCGGGGGTCATACGTTTTCCTATATATATATATATATATATATATATATAAGAAAATGATTTTTTTTTAATGAAAAAAAAACCGAGATGTCCTACACGAGTGAAAGTATAAGGAATAGAAATCGAAAATGCAATTGGAGTCTTTTTAAGAATATTTATTTGTTTCCTTTACCGGTTTTACTGTTCTTATGCTTTTCAAAAGTAGAATTGAGATGGAGGGTTTGTGGTTTTTCTCTCATCTCAAACAAATAAATATTCTTAAAAAGACTCCAGTTGCATTTTCGATTTCTTTTCCTTATATATATATATATATATATATATCACAGAAAAAAGAGAATCAGTGTTGCGACGAAAGGAATTTATTGGACATATCACAATTGATTCTCGGGTGACCAGCTCGAGGCACGATCGATTTGGTGATCAAACCTGACTCTGATATCGCGCGGTCCTCGGATACGTGTCGATTCTACGAAGCAGATATTCATATTCCTTTCGTCGCAACACTGATTCTCTTGTTTCTGTGATATCATACTCTGCTCTATGAGGGCAGAGAGTGCTCATACGGCCTACCGCATACAGACGCTTTAAGCATCCAACACCACATTATATATATAAAAAATAAATCATACACAAAACGCCAGCACCAGTAGTTTTACAAGCGATGTCAACAGGAATGGACCCGTTATTATTATCTAAAGACATTTTTTTCAATTCCAACCCGCGCGTCCCCTCAATCAATTTTATTTCTCATTTTTCTTCTGATGAAGCACTAGCGTCCGAAACCTTAAGACACTCTTCCTGCTATATCAAGCGGTAACCTAATATATCCTTTCCATATACTGTACCGATTGTCTTGTTATTTCTGTTTACCTTTTACCTACATATATATATATATAAATGAAAAGTATAGAAATTGTCGTAGCGAGAAGCATAACATATATATATATATATATATATATATATATATATATTATATATAGAGTTATAAACTCAAATAGTCTTTTACAATTAAATAGCTCAAAGAAAGGGATATTTCTGAGCCGTGTAATACAAATGAATATATGATAGGGATAAACACTGATACAAGTATACAAGTGTTTGCATTGCAAATGACCAAGTTAGCTAGATTGAAAAATACTAATTAAAATAATACGGTTTGCCTGTCTCGATTTAAAATAATAAATCAATAAAAACAAACCTATATTGGCAATAGCCGTGATACCTGGACAAATTTAAATTTTAAACTTTAAATTTGTTTCGCAACAATTAAGTGAATTATTATTTTAATTAGTATTTTTCAATTCTCGGCTCCATGCGTTGAGCTAATTTTTAGTTCCATAAAACCGGCTGCTATTTTTAGTGGCACGAGTATAGGACGTGCTAGACGCTGGGTCACATGTGCGTTCAACAACACATTTATCTCAGTCTTCCTAAGTATTTTGAAGTGAAACTTACCAATTTCTGGATACCTGCAGAAGAGCACAGGAATAGGAAATTTCACTTAATTGTTGCGAAACAAATTTAAAGTTTAAAATTTAAATTTGTCCAGGTATCACGGCTATTGCCAATATAGATTTGTTTTTATTGATTTATTATTTTAAATCGAGACAGGCAAACCGTATTATTTTAATTAGTATTTTTCAATCTAGCTAACTTGGTCATTTGCAATGCAAAAACTTGTATACTTGTATCAGTGTTTATCCCTATCATATATTCATTTGTATATATATATATATATATATATATATATATATATATATATATATATATATATAAATGGAATAGAATGAAACGAAATTTCATTTTTCACTCTTAGTACGGCACTTACTTAAATGCAAGTATGTATGTACGTATACGTACATACATATATGTATACAGACGTACAGTAGTATGTATATATATACATACATGCACACATATATATATATATGGGCATATATATATATATATGGGCATATATATATATATAATTATATATATATATATATATATATATATATATATATATATATATATATGCCCATATACACTAAGCACAATGACATGACTACACAGACTCTCGCTCATTCACACCCCTACATACATATATACATATATAGTGGTTAGAGCGTTGAGCTCACAATCGTAAGGTTGCGATTTCGAATCCCGGACCGGGATGTGGGTTGTGTTCATGAGCAAAACACTTTATTTCCCGTTGTTCCAGTTCACTCATCTGTAGACATGAGTTACCACGTCATTGGTACCAACCAGTATCGGCGATTGTCTTTCCCTTAGACAACATCGGTGGCAAGGAGATAGGAGATGGGCATGTATGGGCGACTGCTGGTCTTCCACAATTACATCTTGCCCTGGCTCGTACCTCGGAGAACTTTCTATGTTCAAAACCCATGGACATTCGTTCCAGGATTGGTGCCTACACTGCAACTATATATAAACATACACACACTGGAAATAATTCAATCCCTGGAAATAATTGTTTCTACTTTTGACACAAGTATTACTGGTATTTCATTTTATCGACCCCGTAAGGATGAAAGGCAAAGTTAAGCTCGGCGGGATTTGAACTCAGATCATAAAGGGCCGTAACTCTTTTTCTGCAAAGCATGGCGTCAGACCCTCTACCGATACTGCCAATCCACTGCCCTCGAAATAATTCAAAGAAAAACCTCTTTCTCATTTTTTTTTAATGACCGACGTAAATTCTTCAAAGAACGACTAAATTAAATCTCAATGAAATCGTACGAATCTCGTCTTAGCATAGAAGTAACGGAGTTGAAAATAAAACAAAAAAATATGTATAGTTAAAAGAAGTCAGCTGTACGACTGTTGCAAACACACACACAAACACACATACACATACCACACACACACATATATATTGGTTTGTAACATAGATTCCCACCGTTCTATTTATTAAGAAGTTTTATAAAAACGGCGGGAGTTTTTGTTACAACGCAATATATATATATATATATATATATATATATATATATATATATATATATATAACATCCAATAGGCCTGGCTCGCATGAGGATTCAAACGAATCAATTGGAGACAGTTTCTTCTGACCACTAGGAATGGGTGAAGAAAAAGATATAAATATATATATATAGCAACAATATGACCCCCGACGGCAGACTACTCAATACTACCCTACGTATTGAGTACTTTGGTGCGTTATGGTCCATCTGGTTCCTTACCACATTTCCTTCGTTATATATATATATATATGCAAATGAATATATGATAGGGATAAACACTGATACAAGTATACATGTGTTCGTATAGCAAATGACCAAGTTAGCTAGATTGAAAAATACTAATTAAAATAATACGGTTTGCCTGTCTCGATTTAAAATAATAAATCAATAAAAACAAACCTATATTGGCAATACACATGTATACTTGTATCAGTGTTTATCCCTATCATATATTCATTTGTATTACACGGCTCAGAAATATTCCTTTATTATATATATATATATATATATATATATATATATATATATATAAATTCAGCGAGAATCGTATTTCGGCGGGTAGAAATAAGCGGAACGCAATTTCCGATTTGTGTTGGCAAGCGCTCCATGGACCAAAAGACAACAGAGCAATAAACATATGTTATAAAGGCCATACAAACTAGAAGATTATTTTTTAAAATCTAAACATATAAACTGACGTATAACAGTAATCAGTGTTTAAATACGAGAAGGTTATTAAACGAACGTATAACAGTAATCAGAGTTTAAATACAAGAAGATTGTTTTTGAGGGTCTGATAGAATTAACGAATAAAATTGAAAGCTTGGATTCTAAGTAAATGGACTGTGTAAAAACATAGAGAGAGACAAGAAAATGGACAAAATACAATTACTTTTCTCAAACGTCCCTATATATATAAGAAAGTGCATGACCCCGACGGTACAGTTCAAGCCGTTTCGACGGCTATTATATTTATATATATATATATATATATATATATATATATATATATATATATGTGTGTGTGTGTGTGTGTGTGTGTGTGTGTGTACATACGCACACGTATAAGCATGACGAAATGTACACATAATGACATATGGATCTGGTGTGGTAGGTATATGGGCGCTGAGATCTTGGGCTTGAGTGAGGGGCTTCGGTGAGGGGCTTCGGTGATGGTGTGGTGTGAGGCGGTTGTGGTAATGGGGTGGGTGTCTAACGTATGTCACTAAAGTACTCTGTAATTATGTATACATTCGGATTGAACATTCACTGTAATTGATATTAAATGGCGTCTATTACAGTGTAGAGATTGCTGGTAGCAATTTGAAAAGGAGGTGAGAAAGGAAATGAAAAAGGTGACAGAGGGGGAGGGGAGATTGAGAGTAAGGAGGGGGCGATGAGAATGATAGTAAGCAGAGAGAGGGAGGGAGGGTAAGATGAGAAAGAGAGAAAGGAGGAAAGGGAGATGGGGAGATGGGAAAGAGAGTAAGGAAATAGAGAAGGGGAGATAGGAAAGCGTGTGAGGAGGAGATAAGGGGAGTGTGAGATGAGAAAGGGAGTAAGGAGAGAGGGGGGAGATTGGAAAGAGAGTAAGGTGGAGAGAGGGAGAGGGGAGATGAGAAAGTGAGTAAAGAGAGAGGCGGAGATGGGAAAGAGAGTAAGGAGAGAGAGGGGAGATGAGAAAGTGAGTAAAAAGAGAGGCGGAGATGGGAAAGAGAGTAAGGAGAGAGGGGGGAGATGAGAAAGTGAGTAAAGAGAGAGGCGGAGATGGGAAAGAGAGTAAGGAAAGAGGGGGGGAGATGAGTAAGAAAGTAAAAGGGAAAGATGAAATTGAGATACAGAGAGGTAAGCAAGATAGAGAGAGGCAGTTTTGTGAGAGAGATGGGCAGAAAGACGAAAAGAGAGGGGAAGAGGCGGGGAAGGGAATGAGAAGTAACAAAGAAGAGTGGGGGATGTGAGAGTGAAAGAGTAAGAAGAAAGAGAGAGTAGGAAGTGAGAGTGAAAAAGAAGGAATAGATAGGAGAAATTGAAAGAGAGAGGGTGAAGTTGAGAGTGAAAGAGTAACAAGGAGAGAGGGAGTGAAGGTGAGAGTGAAATAGTAAGAAGGAGAGAGGGGGTGAAGGTGAGAGTGAAATAGTAAGAAGGAGAGAGGGGTGAATGTGAGAGTGAAAGAGTAAGAAGGAGAGATGGGTGAAGGTGAGAGTGAAAGAGTAAAAAGCGGAGAGGGGGTGAAGGTGAGAGTGAAAGAGTAAGAAGCGGAGAGGGGGTGAAGGTGAGAGTGAAAGAGTAAGAAAGAGAGAGTGGGTGAAGTTAAGAGTGAAAGAGTAAGAAGGAGAGAGGGGTGAAGGTGAGAGTGAAAGAGTAAGAAGGAGAGAGGGGGTCAAGGTGAGAGAGAAATAGTAAGAAGGAGAGAGGGGTGAAGGTGAGAGTGAAAGAATAAGAAGGAGAGAGAGGGGTGAAGGTGAGAGTGAAAGAGTAAGAAGGAGAGAGGGAGTCAAGGTGAGAGTGAAATAGTAAGAAGGAGAGGGGGTGAAGGTGAGAGTGAAAGAGTAAGAAGGTGAGAGTGAAAGAGTAAGAAGGAGAGAGGAGGTGAAGGTGTGAGTGAAAGAGTAAGAAGGGGAGAGGGGTGAAGGTGAGAGTGAAAGAGTAAGAAGGAGAGAGGGGTGAAGGTGAGAGTGAAAGAGTAAAAGGGATGTTTTGAACAAAGGAGGGAGAGAAAGAGTGAGAGAGTGAGAGACAGAGTGAGAGAGAGAGAGAAAGAGAGTTAAGGAAGTAGAGGTGGGAAGAGGAGATATGAGACTTGAAGGACGAGATGCATTGTGGGAACAATGACCCGACTGACATAAATAAAAATAAAAATATTTAAAAAAAATAAACGATACGAAAAACGGTGATGTGTTTAATTTTTAACACTGGGGTAGGGATAAACACACACACACGTGTGTGTATATATGAATACCCCAGTAACTGGATACACACACACACATTCACACACACACACATATATATATATATATATATATATAACGAAGAAAATGTGGTAAGGAACCAGGTGGACCATAACGCACCAAAGTACTCAATACTTAGGGTAGTAGAGTGGGTAATAGGAACAAGTAAGACGGCTAATTCTGTCAGAATTAGCCGTCGAAACGGCTTGAGCTCAGCCGTCGGGGTCTTACTTGTTCCTATATATATATATATATATATATATATATATATATATATATATATATATATATATATATATATATATATATTTATTTATATATATTGAGAGAGAGACATCAAGTATGTATAACAATAAAATTAATAAAAGTAATAAATAGTAACAATACAATATTTTCATTAAAATAATAGGCCCTAATTCGCTCGCTTCACTCTATATTACTTGTGCCAATAGGTTTATTTAGCTATTGCTCGAACCAACTAGAGATATATGATTTTTAAAACGATGAAATACCAATCAAAGTTAGAAAATCACTGATGAAGGGCTAATTTTATTCATATGTAACCCATGTGCAACCACGCAGCACCCCATTCTTCTCATATATATATATATATATATATATATATATATATATATATATATATATATATATATATATATATATATATATATATATGGGGTAACAAGTTATCGTTATAGGTAATCCAGTTAGAGGTTGTGAGTACTCTGCGTCGTGGATAGTTTTAACGTACGGCTTTGTTTAACTCAACAAGATGTTTCCATAGTTAGGCAGCGAGTTCGCCGTAATTCCTCTGCAGGTTATACTTGGAGTAATAATAGTTAAAGAATGAAGAGTAACATGGTTGGCTGTACAACAAGGGGCTTTATTTCAAGTATTAACAATTGTTTCATTGATCAGGTGAGTTTAGAGGCCGCTAATCGCTCGAAGTTACTTCATTCGATCTCCATTACAAAAACAATTCACTCAAGGCAAGCTATATATATAGAAAAATAGCGTATAATCAAAACAATAACATCAATAATAAAGAATATATAATAAATAGGTAGAGAAGTTACAGATGTAAAAAGACAGTAAAAAAGTAAGAAAATGGAAAAATATTAGAAATATAAAGAAACAAGGATAAGTGAGAGCATATAAGTACAGAATATGATAGTGGTGGTGGTGAGTAAGTGTTCGTATAAGAAGTCTGTGGTGGGTTTAGTGCTAACATGAAAAAGTCATATTCGAAACATACATAGATACGTCTAGAGAGTCTGAGGTAGTGACAGATAAAAGAAAAAAGAAAAAGCAATAAATTAGAGATTAATTTTCTGTAGGCATAAAATAGCTACCAAGTTCACAAATTTCAAACCACCGTGATTCCAACCAGCAATCCCAAAATTAGAACTGAACCACCTGGATTTTAACGTATGGAATACACACCATCCCACCGCTATTAGCTGTCAAGCGGCCATCTGGTCACTAGATCATAAATCTCTTAACATCTCTTTCACCCTCTCTCCCTGAAACCGCATCAACCCCATTAAGACAAGACAATCAGCAAAACATTTACCACACACATTTGTCAAACCTCCCTTCACCATCCACCCTTAGCCCTTGGATCTCATACTAGTATCTCCCAATTAATCTCTAATTTATTGCTTTTTCTTTTATCTGTCACTACACGTAGCTATGTATGTTTCGAATATGACTTTTCATGTTACCACTAAATCCACCACAGAATCCTTAAACGTACACTTACTCACCACCACCACTATCATATTCTGTACTTATATGCTCTCACTTATCCTTATTTCTTTATATTTGTAATTTTTCTATATATATATCCTGCCATGTATGACATATTTTTGTATTCTGAGGATTTGATCAGAGGTAAACAATGTAATGGAGATCGAGTGACGCAACTTCGAGCGATTAGCGGTCTCTAGACTCACCTGATCAATGAAACAATTGTTAATACCTGAAATAAAGCCCCTTGTTGTACAACCAACAATGTTACTCTTCATTCTTTCACTATATATATATATATAAATGTAATCTGAGTTTTTCGAATATTAATAATTGTTTCTACATTTGGCACAAGGCCAGTAATTACCCCAGTGTATTACTGGTACTTTATTTTATCGACCCCGTAAGGATGAAAGGCAAAGTTAACCTTCGCGGGATTTGAACTTAGATCATAAAGGGCCGTAACTCTATGCTGCAAAGCATGGTTTCCTACCCTCTATCGATACTGCCAATCCACCGCCCTTTCGAATATTAATAATAACATTCGATTCGTTTGCAATTAAGCAAACAAGCCTCATTTTTATAGCCATGTCAGTAGAATGAACACTTCATTCTTGCTCTTGTGTTGGCTTGTAAACAGAACTGTAGGTACTAATGTTTCTGGGTATCACCCTTCATCAGTACAGCTCAGTGTTCACCTGGCAACTGTCAGAGCTAGTGAAAATATATGCTATTTTCTAAAATACACAGTGACTGATCGGCCTGATTTGCATATTAGCAGACTGGTCGATCAGTTAGATCTGCATATTAAGTCACTGTATATTTTAGAAAATAGCGTATATTTTCACGAGCTCTGACAGTTGGCAGGTCAACAGAGAGCTGTACTGATGAAGGGTGATACCCAGAAACATTAGTGCCTGCATTTCTATTTACATGCCAACACAAGAGCAAGAATGAAGGGTTCATTGTACTGACATGGCTTTAAAAATGATGCATGTTTGCTTAATTACAAACGAATCGAATGTTATTATTAATATTCGAAAAACTCAGATTACATTTATTGTATTCAGCCATATGGAGCGAAATTTTTGTTTATATATATATATATATATATATATATATATATATATATATATATGCAGAGGTTATATTTAATTTGTTGGGATTCAACAAGCTTAAACATTTTTATAACTGATATAAAGCACACAACAAAAAACTTCAACCGTTAAGGTTATCCTTTTTCCGGGTATCTCAATATTTACTTATAAAACAAATCTGTATTTTATCTGATGAAAGCGCACCATAATTTGCCTTGGTTGCCCTTGAAATATATATAACTAGCATGAAAGCCCGGCGTTGCTCGGGGTCAGTAAGTTACCAAAGTTAGGTTGCACCACCCATTTTATGGCGGCACTTTTTTGTCTGCCAGACACTGGGTGAATGAATTGCAGACCTGGGCTGCCGAAGCAGGAGCTGCGCCAGCAGTGACAATTGTAGTTTCGCCTATGGATATTATCTCTGCACAAAGAAGTGTTGAAATTTATTGTTTCACAGTATTTGCGCAACACGCGCGTAGACGATGCCAGCCGAACAACAGAGCTGCGATGGAGTTGTTCTGCATGGTTGTCTAATGTGTGTTTTCTAAATTTAAGACAGTAGGGAGAGGTGTGATATGGGGGACAGTTAGCTGCTGTTTCTAGCAGGTTTAGTGACCTCATAGAGTATATTATTGTGTATAGTAAATAAACTGATACTTCTTTCTTCCACGTTCGTTGAGAGGTTTTAAAAAAGATTTATCGCTATTTTTTTGTTGTTGAATAAATGTATCTGTTGTTTTTGAATAATTGTTGTTTCGTATGAAATGTAATAAGTTCTCTTTGTCATTGAAGTAAATAAATGTTTGACCGTTCCACACTCAAAAACAAACGTTCTCTTTCTCTCTCCCTCTTACTCTCTTCTCTATCTCTCTTCGGCGTTCCAAAAGGAAGTTTGTAAGCGTGTATGTAGTTTTATCGAATTTTAAGGGGAGTAGAGAGAGGTAATCAGATTCTATTAGAAGGGTAAAGCGTCATGTATTTAGTGTTATCGATGATTTCCATAATTTTGGGTGCGTTTGAATGAAATAAATAGTTATTGACCTAAGTTAGACCATTTACAACATTCTTACAGTAGACGTTGAGCCGAATCGGTTTGAAATTGTGTAAATGTATAAACATGGAACATGTGCACACACACACAACAACAACAATCTGCCTTTTATAGATAATGATAAAATAATTATGGTTTTATGAATATAGTTTCCATTTATTAATATATTGTATATATATATATATATATATATATATATATATATATATATATACACACACATATATATACATATATATGACTACACATCTCTCTCTATACACAAGAGTTCATTTTCTAGTCTCCGTCTCAACAAGGAAAATGGAAAAAAACTTACCTCAACACTTAATTTTAAATCTTTAATTTTTAGTTTTTGATTTTTATTAATACTTTTTAATTGTAAAACTCAACATTTGATAAGTTTAATATTGATAATACATCGAAACCGGTAATACTTTATATACTTTATATACATTCTAAAACTCTTTTTTTAAAAGAATTGTCCCTCTCATTTTTTCAATAATGTCACCCTGACGAATCAAAGAAAGGAAAAATAAGAAAACCAGACCCTAAAATATATTTTCCGTACTATTTCCAACTTCACTTTTTCTCTATAACCACTGTTTTGTATAGAACTTTACTTCCCTTTTCAAACATACATATATATGATTATTATTATTATTATTGGTCTAATTGGACGTATTTTGCTCGCTCCCAGTAAGTCGCTTTATTTGCCTGTTAAAACTATTTTTTGTTAAATATTTCTTGTTGTGTAAGGGATATAAGGCCTTAGATTTTGCCCTGTGAAGGGGAAAGTATAATATTTGGGCCTTTTGGCCCAAATATTTGAAATTTTTACATGTTAAAAAATTTACGGAGAAAAAAACCTGGCTGAGCCACGCCCCCCAGCGATATGTCTGCTGTCATGCAACAACGACGTAGAAGTTGAGAGGAGCGCTACAGCGAAATTAACACAAATTGATAACACAAACACCACCACAAACAATGTGAACAAAGACACCAATGATACCAATGAGAAATCTAATTTTGAAAAAAATGACAGTAACAGCTACAACGAACATACAGATAACAAAAGAAAAATGACAAAAATAACAACAATATCAACACCACTAACATGAAAACAAATAGCGACAACACCAACAGCAACAATACCAACTGCACCGAGAACAACGGTGGCAACAAAGAGAACAATGATAACAGCGACAGTGATAACAACAACACCAACAAGAACAACGACAACGACAACAACACCCCCAACGAAAACAAGAAGAACACTTTCGCTGCGGAAGCAGCAAAAAAGAGATCCATGCTTCAACATGGACCTCTCAAACAAAGATGAAAAGTTGGCCCAGGCATGGAAGCTCATGAAGCAAGAGCAAACCTGGGCCAAGTTAACTCTCCTGGTAGAAGCTATTGACGCAGTGGAGCGCAGAACGGTGCATTATAGATGCATCACGGCAGAAACCAAAAGGGCAGCTTTAATCCCACAAGCAGATGTCGAAGTCGCGCTGAGGTGCATCAGAGAAGACACTGAATACATAGAGCGGGGCAGACAGTACGGCACAATTTCGGTGTTGTTCAAGGCAGAAGCCCTCGCTATGAAACACGCTATGATTCCTTGCAAAACCAGCAAGGTCATAATGTACCCCTCCCACATGGGAAAAAGAACGGCCCGTCTCCGCATTACCAGAATCCCACCAGGAGTTGACATGTGGTGGTTTCTGGGATGTGTGATTGTGGAGGGGACGGATACCGTCTCTATAGAAGTGACCAGAACGGCCAGAGAGGACTGGTCCGGGGTTGACTGCAGATCCTTTACTAGATCAGGCCCGAGAATGTGAAGACAATCCCGGACCACATCCGCCTTCAGAATAGGACGGTCATTCATATTATGATCGAGGGCTAAAGGTCGCATTGCTTTGTTTGTGGGAAAGAAACCCATTTGCGATCCGTCTGCCCCCAACTGCTGAAAGATGCAAAGGGTCGAAAGGCTCCACTGCTGCCGACGCCGGGGCGAGGACCACAAACCACACCAGCACCGGCAAAACCACCAACAACAACACCAATAGAAAGACCACCACCAACATTGACCACCCAGGAGGGAAACGAGGAAAGTTGTCAAATTCCCCCTCCACCCCCCAAAAAATACACACCAATAAAAACATAAACACACACATATACACACTTACAGACAGACCCCTCATCTACCAGTAGTGAAGATGAGGGAAAACCAAAATCCCCCAAAATACAAAAAAGGAAACACAAAAAGGAAAGAAAAACTCAACAAAGCACAAAATCACCCACAATAAAAAACGCAGACACCACCCATGCAAACATCTCTCCAATAACACCAACATCAACACCACCATCACCATCACCAGAATCCCCCAAACGCAAACAACCTAAACAGACGCAAGAACAAATACACACACAATCATCTGAAACCAGACACCGCACTCAAAACAAACACAGACACAACTGAAACAACACCACCAAAACCATCACTACCACAGCCACGCAAACAATAAAATCACACCAACAAAACATACAAAACTTCGTGCTCGTCATGAGGGCCAACAAGGAACTGATGGCCCTCGTGGCACGAAGTGAAAATATACAAAAAGAGGGGGAAATGTTTAAATCGAGCAAATTTCGCGTGCTGGAAGATTTGTTTCTGGTGCGAATGTCGCTCGATTTATACAAAGAGATACGAGACAGCTTTCCTCGGGACGTGGGAACCCCGAACGTAAAACACACTTCAAGACTTTTAAAGGGGTTCCCAAAAGAAACCCCACCAACTATGGAGGTCGAACCACCCGACCTTCACCAGAGCCCGGAAGGTAAGTAAACCTTTCTCTCTCTTTTTAACATGCCAACATTGCCGTATTAAGAGTAGGAAGTTTAAATGTTCGAGACCTGGGATCGTCCTGGAAGCAGGGTCACCTGCTCAACGAACTCAGGTCTCTAGAAATGGATGTAATTGCCGTCAGCGAGATCAGGATTTCCGACACGCGCGCACTAGCCCCCATTTTCGACGACTATCAGATCTTTGCATCTGTTAGCCGGTCGGGAATGGGGTGCGGGGTGGCAGTGCTGTTTAGGAAAGGCCTGGATCTCGAGGTAAGGTCGATCTTCCGGGACCCGGACGGGAAGTTGGTGGTCCTGGACTTGAACAATAACGAAGGTGGGGCGTTTAGACTCGTGGCCGTTTATGCTCCTACTGGGGCAGGACGGCCGGACTTCTTTAGACGCCTGGAAGCCCTTCTGGGCACGTCTCGCCCTTTACTGTTAGCGGGGGACTGGAACGGCATCTTAGACGCACGCTGGGACTGTGTGGGAGTATCCGATAAGAGCGGGGGGTGCAAAAGCCTCAAGAACCTGATCAGCCGGTTCCAACTGTCTGACAGGTACCGACTAGATTTCCCTAATGTGTCAGTGCGGAACTGGGCTAACCCCATAGGGTCATCTAGATCGTATATAGACAGGATATTCATTGGGAAGGCAGACGGAGATAGTGTAAGCTGTCCATGTTTTAAAACGGTCGCCTATTCAGATCACAAGTTTGTGATCTGTATGGTCGACCTAGATAAGACGCGTAGGTTAGGACCTGGTTACTGGAAGCTAAACATGTCATTTCCGGCACGTAAGGCTTACAGGGACCAGGTCAACAATTTAGTTAAGAAAAAGTTGACAGGGGGAGTCGTCAGCAATAGATGGTGGGGGGCTCTCAAAAGAGAGATTAGAGTAATGTCGATAGAGTTTAGCAAAGAAGTAGCGTTAGAGAAACATAGAAAGGAGGGGGAGTTGGTAGATAAGTTAGACGAAGCTATTGGTAGTGGCATTGCAACTGACGTGCTAGCGGCGAGAATGGCATTAGACCATTTCTTCAATGCGAAACACGAAGGTTGCATTGTCAGAGCTAAGGCGCGTGCTCTGAGAAACGAGGGAACCAAAGCTGTTCGATGGGCCCGCGTGGCAGAGCCGCAGCTTGGTAATAAAACCACGATTCGGTCTTTGACGGACCGAGACAGACACGAGCTGAGCTACTCCAACATTTTGCTCGGTTGTTCGGGGGAAGTGGTGGGTCAGATATGGTGGCGGACTTCAGTCCCTACCTCGATGGCTTGCCGCAACTCTCGACGGCTGACGCTGGGCGCTGCGAAAGGCTAATTACTTCAGCCGAGACTCAGGATGCCCTTGTCGGCTGCATGAGGCGCAAGTCACCCGGTTTCGATGGTCTGCTCTACGAGCTTTACGTAAATATGCCAGACTTGTTCTCCAATCTCCTCGAAGCCCTCTACTGCAACAGGCAGCAAAACGGGAGTATTCCCAGTTCTGTGAGCCGGGGCGTAGTTACACTGATAAGGAAAGACGAGAACAAGAGGGACACATTAGACAATTTTAGGCCCATAACTTTGCTCAACACAGAGTTTAAGATTTTGGCCAGGGTGTTAGCGAAGAGGTTGGCGCTTGTCGTCCGGGATTTGGTTGGGGAGGCGCAAACTCGCGCAATTCCAACCAGGTCCATACACGACAACCTCCACCCGCGATACATCATAGAGAGGGTAGGGTGTAAACCTGGCTTCGGTGGGGCTCTGATCAATTTAGATCAATCGAAAGCATTCGATAGGGTCGACCATCGGTATCTGGAGGCTGTCCTCAAGGCGGCTGGCTTCGGCCCCGTCTTCAGAAGCTTGATCGCTGCAATGCACAGCGGCACCTGCTCGATGGTCAAAATTAATGGCCACCTTTCAGAACCGTTTCGGGTCTCCCGATCGGTCCGTCAAGGGTGCCCTCTCTCCTCCCTTCTGTACGTATTGACTCTCGAGCTTTTACTGCGGAAGCTGGAGCTGTTGCAGAGCATCCCGCTCGAACCGGGACGCAGAAAGGCTGTGTCGGCTTATGCGGACGACATCACAGTGATGGTGTCGGACAGCTCAGAAATCGAGGTGGTCAGCAACTTATTGGAGGAATATGAAAGGTTGACGAGAGCAAAACTCAACCCGGAAAAGTCGGTGGGCTTGCAACTCGGCACCTGGAGAGGCAAGTCCATGCCGTCCAACAGCGTCGTTAGGCGCTGGACGGACGGACCGGTAAAGTTGCTAGGGGTTTGGTTCAGGCCAGACCTCCAGGTGGATAAGAATTGGGACGAGGTGACGGGCAGGGTAGTCAGTCTCACCCAGAAATGGGCTGGGATGAAGCTATCACTGAAAGGTCGGGCGGAGGTGGCGAACGCGTACATCGCGTCCGTCATCTACTACCGTCTGACCGTCGTCCCTTGCCCCCGTTCGCGTCTCGCCATCTTTGAGCGACTCCTCTTCAAATTCTTGTGGAGGGTTCAGGTTCCGCTGGTGAGGCAATCCATCTACGTGGAGGGCTGGGCATGCCGTGGCTAATGATGCGCAGGCACGCGCTGAGGCTGCGGCATCTCCAGGTATTCTGCCTAAACGGTGAACGGTGTGGTCGCCGTTTGTCAGACGGGCCTTTCCGCAGCTCCTTTCTTTGACTGAGCTGCAGTCCTGGGTCAAGAAGAGACCGAGACTGGGTGACTGGCATCTGCAATGTTGCCAGGCACTCACTGCCCTCTACAGGCCCTCTACCGCGCAAAGCCGTCAGTGGAACTTCCACTCTCGAGTTCTATAGAGGATTAGTGGTGGGCAAGTGTGACGACGCACTCGGAGAGGCTCTGGGAGTCAACGAAGTCGAACTAACCGGTCTGTACCGGAGGACTTTCGAGCCGGGGACGATGGATAATTTCCAAAGATCCCTCGCTTGGCAGTGCTACCGGGGGGCACTGCCAGTTCGAGATAAAATCTACAGGCACGGAAGTGCTGTCAGACTGACCTGCCCGAGATGCGCGCAGAGCGACGAAACCGTTCTGCACGCACTCGTCCAGTGTCCGTGCATTACTGACTTGTGGAGTTATGTTGAACAGCTGTTGTCGTGTGTAGAACGGATCCAGCTATCGGCCGAGTCCATAGTGAAGATCGACCTGTCGCCTTCTTTTGGCCAGGAAGGACAGGCAATTTTCCTCTGTCTGGTGGCAGTAGCGAAAGAGGTTTTATGGTGGACGAGATTGAAAGGACTGAAGACAGACACTTTTCTCTTCGGCCAATCCCTCATCAACTTTTTCAAGTTTCACTTGGAAAGGAAGGTGAGGGTGGAGAGAGAAGTGCTGCCCCCCAGTACATTTGCTGAAACGTGGGTGAATGTGGCGAGAATGGCCCGTGTGAGTGGGCCTACTCTGCTCATGCGGCTGTAGGTAGGTCAATTTGAGGAGGAGAGGGGTGCCCTTCCAGGGTGCTCTCGAAGCGTCGGGTCGTTCAGGATTGGTGGGGTACCTGAGCGAATCCTGGGTGGTCATCCCCCTATTGGGGAATTTTTTCTTGTTGTAAATTTATTGTTTCTTTATTGTTACTTTGTTATTGTTACTGTTTTATTGTTATTCATATGGTTTACTCGATTTTTCTGTAAAACCCCACTGTCCCAGTCTTTTGTATTGCCCCCTATATGTCGGCCCTTGTGGCCAATAAATGAAATCATTATTATTATTATTATTGAATGCCATGGTTGACGGAGGCTCGGCTCTGTAAGGTATAGTAAATTTTAACCGCTATAACAATTGTAAATTGTTTAAAACTTTACCCAAATTGTAGACAAAAACACCCTCCTCCTCGTGAGAGGGGTCTTTCTGCCCGTTATTTGGCCCTTCGGGGTTAAATAACCGCTTATTGGGGAGTTGTGCCCAATATTTATTTTAAACCAAAAAAGAATATGGCTTCAAAAAGAATTTTCACAAGTCACTCCCACTCATTCTGTTTTCTTCTTCCGCAATCGTCACTACAGCAGAGAGAAGATTGTCTCTCTCCCTCCCTTCTCTTTCGCAAGCGACGCCAGTAAAGAAAAATAGTTTCCAAAATCACCTGCATTTTTCCACGACGACGACAACGACGAAAAAGGTGTGCGGTAAATACGAAAACTCATTTCATTCGTCTGACGTCATGAATAATAGCAGTAGCAGCCGTAATAACAACAGCAGCAGCAGCAACAGTGACAAGGAAAACAACAGTATCCGCCGCAACATCAGCAGCAGCAGCATAAACAACAACATCATTAGCAGCAACAGCAGCAACAACAGCAGCAGCAGCAACAACAACAACAACCACAGCAACAGCGGCGGCGGCAGTCGTAGTACCTGCAGCAACAACAAAAGTAACAACAGTTCTGACGACGACAACAACAACAACAAAGAAAAACCAATCTCGTTTGCAGGTATCGCAAAGAACCTGGAAACCATCCTCATAACAAATAAGGAATTAGAGGAAGCAAAGAAGATGGTGACGAAAACTGGGGACCGAGCAATCTGCAAGGCAGCCGAAACATTTTTCGAAACCCAACAGCACTGTACGGTTACGTACCGTACAGTAAGCACAAAATCCCGTAGGGTTGAAAGGGCCACAGAGGCTCAAATACAAAACGCCTTAGGGTCTGTGTGGCAGCGGAAAACGCATATCACCCGAGGCAAGAAATATGCCACCGTTGACGTGCTTTTTGCCACACCCCAGGAGGCAAAGGCTCAATCCTTAGTGACCCTAAGGAGCGAGGAAATGGTGTTGGTGCCCTCCTACTGCGGACAAAAAATTCTGAGGGTTAAACTGACCCACGTCCCCCCCCCCCTCCGGGATGGCCCCTTCTTGGCTGGCCGCGTCTGTCCTCGTCGGAATCGAGGACAAAACAACTGTACTGCAAGTACAGAAAAAAGTACGAGAAGATTGGGTCGACACCTCCATTGAGATGTTAATCCAAACCAACCAGGAGTGCATTGAAGCTATCCCGGATGTGATAGACTACGATAACGGCACTCAACTGCCCATAAGTGTTGAGGGCAAACGCCCGAAATGCTTTCGCTGTGGATCGAAGACTCACCTCAGGGCCTTCTGCAATAAGAACACCCTGAGAAAGGAGAAAACCCCTCCTTCCGAAACCGGCTCCACTGCTACCAGCAACAGGACAGGCGGCAACCAGGAAGGATAGGTCCGTGGCACCCATACCCACGCCACGGAAATCAAGAACAGCAGCAGCAGTGGAAGTATTAACAACAACAACAGCAATACCAACTGCAGCTGCAACAGAGACTCCACTGCAAACATCACCAACAACAAGTGAAAGAGTGGAGCTGGTACCCCTCCCCGACCTCACAGAATCGGACATGGAGTGTGAGGTAGGAGAGGGATGGCAAAAGGTCGCACGAAGGTACAAACGCAGAAGCAGCGCATCGTCGCCTTCGAAAAGGGAGGAAAGAAACGAAAAAAGGGTAAAGGCTACTGCAAAAAGATTTACAGCAGCAATACCACCAACACCATCACCACACACACTAGTACCACCATCACCACCGGCGGCAACCCCACCGCCAACAACAACAGCACCTTCAATACCACCACCACAAGCACCAACATCGCAAACACAACAAAACACACACACCCAGCAACAACGACAAGAAAATAGCAGAACCACACCCCACCCCCAAAAAAACAAATGCACAGCAATAAATACACATAACAAGAAATTAATGAGTTACATAATTGAACACACATACATTTCAAAGCAAGACTACATAATAGTAGCACCAATCAAAACACCAACGAACATAAGACTGGTAAAAATAGCACAGAAACAATACACAAACATTAAAAGGAAATTCCCCAACGCAGTTGGTGATTTCAGAGACCTAAGAGAGACACTCAACCGGAGGGTATATTCAGATATACTCACAGAAGAGCCGAAGGGGCGATTCAACGATCCCTTCACCAGACGATCAAGTGAAAAGGGATGGTGAAACCATCCTTCCTCTGCGAGCAGAAGTAAGGTAAGTGGTCTTTCCCATCTTTTCCACTCCATTTCAACATGACCTCACTCAGAATAGGCAGCATAAATGCGCGTGGATTGGGGTCGTCATGGAAGCAGGGCCACCTTCTCAACGACCTCAGGTCACTAAACATAGATGTAGTGGCCATCAGCGAGACCAGAATCTCCGAAGCACGGGCCTTCGCACCGATCTTCGGCTGCTAGGATGTGTACGCATCTCCCAGCCGTCCGGGATCGGGGGGGGGGGGAGTTGCTGTGCTTTTTCGGAGAGGTTTGGATCTCGCGATACGGGCTATCTTCCTGGACCCAGAAGGTAAGTTGGTGTTGCTGGACGTGACCAGCGGAGAAGGGCAAGCTTTCAGGCTAGTGGCCGTCTATGCCCCGACAGGAACAGGGCGGCCTGATTTCTTCCGGCGTCTGGAGAATTTTCTAGGAACGTCCCGCTCTTTAGTGTTAGTGGGCGATTGGAACGGGATCTTAGATGCACGCTGGGACTGTGGGATTAGCGGATAGGGGAGGAGGGTGCAAGAGCCTCACCAACTTGCTGAGGCGTTTTGAACTGTCTGACAGGTACCGATTGGATTTCTCGTATGTGCCAATGTGGACTTGGACAAATCGCATAGGGTCATCCAGATCATGTCTAGATAGAGTATTTTGTAGGGAAATAGATAGGTCTAGCATAAGCTGTCCACAATTCAATATAGTCAGCTACACGGACCACAAATTCGTGATCTGTGTGCTGGACTTAGATAGGCTTCATAGACGTGGACCCGGCTACTGGAAGCTAAACGCGTCCTTACCAGCGCGCAAGGCCTACAGAGACCGGATTAGCGAACTAGTTAAGCGAGCGTTGACGGGGGCCATCGTCAACAACAAGTGGTGGTTTGCTCTGAAAAGAGCGATTGGAATGGAGTCCATTAGGTTTAGTAAGGCTTTAGCTATAGAGAAAAATAGAGCAGAAGGAGAACTAGTTAGAAAATTAGACGAGGCGCTTAGCAAAGGCATCGCGACCGACGTACTGGCGGCGAAATTGGTCCTTGACCAATTCTTCAATGCAAAACACGAAGGCTGCGTTGTCAGAGCTATGGTGCGTGCTCTCAGACACGAGGGGACGAAAGTCGTTCTATGGGCCCGAGTGGCAGAGGCGCGTCGTGGCAACAAAGCCACGATCCGGTCTTTGGTGGACCACGACGGGCGCATGCTACTCGATCCCGGGCAAATGTGTGAAGTTTTTCAGCGACACTTCGCTCAACTGTTCGGGGGCAGCGGCGGGCCGGATCGAGGGATGGACTTTATTGTCTACCTCGACGGACTGCCGCGGCTCTCGGCCAGTGAGGCGGATTGTTGCGAAAAGCCGATAACAGCCGCTGAAGTACTGGAGGCAATGACTGGCTGCACAAGGGTTAAATCGCCTTGTTTGGATGGTCTGCTCTGTGAACTTTACGTACAAATGCCAGATTTGTTCGGAGGCCTCTTGGCGGACGTATACTGCAACTGGCAACAAAACGGGAGAATTTCCCAGCTCTGTGAGCCGAGGAGCGGTGGCGCTGCTGAGAAAGGATCCGAACAAGGGGGATAACATAGATAATTTTAGGCCCATAACTCTGCTAAACACAGAGTTCAAGATTTTGGCCAAGGTGCTAGAAAAGACGTTGGCGCTTGTCGTTGGTGGTCTGGTGGGAGAGGCACAGACATGCGTCATTCCCGACACTTCCATCCACGACAACCTCCACCTCATGCGATACATCGTAGAGAGGGTAGCTAGGGAACCTGGCATGGGTGGGTCCTTGATCAATTTAGATCAGTCGAAAGCTTTCGATAGGGTCGACCATCGTTACCTAGCGGCAGTCCTGAGGGCGGCTTGCTTTGGGCCCATCTTCAGAGGCTGGATCGCTGCCATGCACAGCGACATCTGCTCTGTGGTGAGAGTGAACGGTCACCTTTCGGAACCGTTCAACATCATGCGCTCGGTCCGCCAAGGATGTCCCCTCTCGTCCCTCTTGTACGTATTGACTCTCGAGCCATTACTGCACAAACTGGAGATCTTGAGGGGCGTCCCGCGCGAACTAGGATGCGGAAGATCCGTGTCAGCATATGCGGACGATGTCACCGTAGTGGTGTCGAACGCCAAAAACATCGAGGCGATCGGCACTACACTAAGAGAATACGAAGCGGTGACAGGTGCAATGATCAACCAGGAAAAGTCAGTGGGCCTGCAGCTCGGCACCTGGAGAGGCAGGTCCATGCCGTCGAACAGCGTCGTCGGGCGCTGGACGGACGGACCGGTTAAATTGCTAGGGTTCTGTTTCGGTCCGGACCTCCAGACGGACAAAAGCGGGGACGAGGTGACGAGCTGGGTGGCTTCTCTCACCCAGAAATGGGCGGAGAAGAAGCTATCCCTGAAAGATCGAGCGGAGGTGGCTAACGCGTACATCGCGTCCGTCATCTGCTACCGCCTGACCGTCGTACCTTGTCCTAAGCCCCGCCTGACTGCGCTGGAGCGTTTGCTCTTTCGCTTTTTGTTGAAGGGACGCACTCCGATGGTCAGGCGGTCCATCTGTTGTCAACACCTGCTACGTGGAGGGCTGGGCATGCCGTAGCTGATGATGCGCAGACACGCGCTCAGGCTACGACATCTCCACCTCTTCCTCGACGGTAATCAGGTGTGGTCGCCTTTTGCAAGACGCGTTTTTCCCCAGCTCGTTTCCTTGACGGAGCTGCAGTCCTGGGTCAAGCGAAGACCGACTGGGAGCGCTTGCAGACTGGAATGTCTTCAGGCGCTCACAGCCCTCGACCAATCGGGCAATGTGATCGGTGGAAACTCCACCTTGGCGTTCTATAGAGGATTAGTGGAGGGGAAGAGCGACGACGTACTTGGATAAATTCTAGGCGTCGACGAAAATCAACTAGCCAATCTCTTCGGAAGGACTTTCGGGCCATGGCCTATGGACAACTTCCAGAAATTCCTGGCCTGGCAGTGCTACCGAGGAGTTTTGCCAGTTCGGGATAAACTCTACAGGCATGGAGGTGCCGTCAGCCGGGCAGGTCCGAGATGCGCGCAGGGCGACGAAACCGTCCTGCACGCACTCGTCCAGTGTCCGAGCATTGCTGAGTTGTGTGTTTATGTCGAACACCTGCTGTCACGTGTAGGACGGATCCAGCTATCAGCTGAGTCCATCGTGAGGATTGCCCCGCCCTCTTCCTTTAGCCGGGAAGGGCAGGCAGTTTTTATCTGTCTGGTGGCCATGGCGAAAGTGATAGTATGGTGGACACGTTTGAAAGGGCTGAAGACGAGCAAGTATGGCCCGAGTGAATGGGCCTACTCTGAGTATGTGTCTGTAAATTAAAGGTGGAAAACTGGGAGAGGGCACTTGCCCTGGTGGTCAAGGTCATTGTGGCCTTTTAATGGGCTTTCTCCACAAATGCCCCTCGGAATTCTACCCCCTATTGGGGAATATTTCATTGTTATTTTTTATTACTTCCTCTGTTTTTTTTTACACGCAGAAATACCCATTTGTGCCGTCCTGTACTGTCCTTAATGTCTACTTTATGTAAATCCTCGTGGTTAATAAAGAAAGCATTATTATTATTATTATTATTATTATTATTATTATTATTATTATTCTTTGAGTCTCAGTCATTGATGTTAGTTAACTGGAAAGTTTGTTGAAATGAATATCAAGCTACTACCTGCAGCCTCAGATATTCAGGACGTATCGGAGGGTTCTTGCTGTTCCCAGCAAGCATGCCTTTTGAAGCGTTCCAAAAAGCGTGAAGGGGCCAATTTTCTTTAACCATCCCTGGATACTTTTTGAGATAGTACCTAGTGCGCCTATGACAATCGGGACCACTTTGACTTCATGGCAGTTCCAAATCCTTTTTACCTCCTATTTTAAGTCCTGGTATCGGTTAATTTTCTCCCTCTCCTTCTCTTGCACTCTCGTGTCGAATGGGCAGGCCACATCCACAATCAGGCACGATCTTCTTTCCTTGTTCAAAACCACCAGGTCAGCTCTATTGTGTTCCAGTTTCTTGTCCGTCTGTATCCTAAAATCCCACAGCACCTTCAACTGATCGTTTTCTATCACGGACTCTGGCTTATGCTCATACCACTTCTCAGAATGTGGTAAATTGTTTACTTTGCATAGGTGCCAGTGGATCACCCTGCCCATCACATCATGTCTCCAGCCCTTATAGTGAGTCTGGGCTAGGTGTTTACACTCGGATACAATGTGAGCCACAGTCTCTTCTCTCTCTCCACAGATCCTGCACAGTGGGCTAGCCTCCTCCTTGTAAATGTGGTGTTTCAACCACATCGTTTTGAGGGCCTGCTCTTGCGCAGCCATTAACATTCCTTCTGTAGCCTTTTTAAGGTCTCCTCTTTTCAACCAGTTCCATGTCTGAGGATCTCTGAATTCAGTTTTCTTAAAGAAGGTACTAAGAAGTGATTTTTCATGAAGGCTTCTCTTTCTCCTTGTTGTTATTTCCTCCTTGGACATCCCCTGGTCTATTGTCCTCTCCTTCAGTACAGTTCTGAGCATTGGCTCCTTACTATCAGTCACGTATTTGTGTAGTTTGTTTTTCTCCATATTATTATTATTATTATTGTTATTGTTATTCCTTGAATCTCAGTCATTGATGTTGGTTAACTGGAAAGTCCGTTGGATTGAATATCAAGCCACTACCTGCAGCCTCAGATATTCAGGACGTATCGGAGGGTTCTTGCTGTTCCAAGCAAGCATGCCTTTTGAAGCGTTCCAAAAAGCGTGAAGGGGCCGATTTTCTTTAACCATCCCTGGAAACCTTTGGAGATAGTCCCCAGTGCGCCTATGACAATCGGGATCACTTTGACTTCATGGCAGTTCCAAATCCTTTTCACCTCCCACTTTAGGTCCTGGTATCGGTTAATTTTCTCCCTCTCCTTCTCTTGCACTCTCGTGTCGAACGGGCAGGGTACATCCACAATCAGGCACGATCTTTTTTCTTTGTCCACAAACACCAGGTCAGGTCTATTGTGTTCCAGTTTTTTGTCCGTCTGTATCCTAAAATCCCACAGCACCTTCACCTGACTGTTCTCCATCACCGCCTCTGGCCTATGCTCATACCATTTCTCAGAATGTGGTAGATTGTTTACTTTGCACAGGTGCCAGTGGATCACCCTGCCCATCACATCGTGTCTCCAGCCCTTATAGTGGGTCTGGGCTAGGTGTTTACACTCGGACACAATGTGAGCCACAGTCTCCTCTCTCTCTCCACAGATCCTGCACAGTGGGCTAGCCTCCTCCTTGTAGATATGGTGCTTCAACCACTTCGTTTTGAGGGCCTGCTCCTGCGCAGCCATTAGCATTCCTTCTGTAGCCTTTTTGAGGTCTCCTCTTCTCAACCTGTTCCATGTCTGTGGATCTCTAAATTCAGTTTTCTCAAAGAAGGTACTATGAAGGGATTTTCCCTTAAGGCTGCTCTTCCTCCTTAATGTTATTTCCTCCTTGGATATCCCATAGCCTACTGTCCCCTCCTTCAGTACAGCTCTGAGCATTGGCTCCTTACTATAGGTCACGTATTTGTATAGGTTGTTTTTCTCCATCTGAACACAGTCCTCTATGCTGATAAGACCTCTTCCACCCTCAGATCTCCTTAGGTAGAGTCTATCGACATCACCCCTCTTGTGGAACATGTTGTAGATAGTCAATAGCTTCCTAGTCTTCCTATCCATTTATTTTTGTTCAGCAACATTCCATCTCAGAATTCCCGCACTGTACCTAATAATAGACACAGCTCGGGAATTTACTGCGCTTATGGCATTTCTGCTGTTCAGATGTGACTTCAATACGCTCCTTACTCTCCGAATGTATTCAGTTCTTAACAATTCCTTCATTTTTTTGTTCTTTATGCCATCAGCCTCCAGAACGCCCAAATACTTGTATCCTTCCTCAGAGTCAATTTCCTTTATCATCTCACCTGTTGGTATCTGGATCCCGTTACTTCTGCTCAACCTACCCCTCTTCATCACAATGACTCCACATTTACCAATACCAAACTGCATACATATATCACTGCTGAAAATACGGACAGTGTCAACAAGCACATCCAACTCCTTCTCACTTTTCCCGAAGAGCTTAAGATCGTCCATGAAGAGGAAGTGATTGATGGTAAGCTCTCCCCTTCCCAACTTGTATCCTGCTCTCACTTTTCGCAGCATAATGGTCAAGGGCATCAGGGCAAGGACAAACAACAGAGGGGACAGGCTATCTCCCTGGAAGATACCTCTCTTGATCTTCACGCTTCCCAAGGATACTCCAGTTGATGTCAACTCTGTCTCCCAGGACCCCATACTCCTGCCCAGCAACTGTCTGATGTTATCTGCCACCCTGAAGATCTCCAGGCTTTTGGTGATCCATATTATTATTATTATTATTATTATTATTATTGTTATTGTTATTCCTTGAATCTCAGTCATTGATGTTGGTTAACTGGAAAGTCCGTTGGATTGAATATCAAGCCACTACCTGCAGCCTCAGATATTCAGGACGTATCGGAGGGTTCTTGCCGTTCCAAGCAAGCATGCCTTTTGAAGCGTTCCAAAAAGCGTGAAGGGGCCGATTTTCTTTAACCATCCCTGGAAACCTTTGGAGATAGTCCCCAGTGCGCCTATGACAATCGGGATCACTTTGACTTCATGGCAGTTCCAAATCCTTTTCACCTCCCACTTTAGGTCCTGGTATCGGTTAATTTTCTCCCTCTCCTTCTCTTGCACTCTCGTGTCGAACGGGCAGGCCACATCCACAATCAGGCACGATCTTTTTTCTTTGTCCACAACCACAAGGTCAGGTCTATTGTGTTCCAGTTTTTTGTCCGTCTGTATCCTAAAATCCCACAGCACCTTCACCTGACTGTTCTCCATCACCGCCTCTGGCCTATGCTCATACCATTTCTCAGAATGTGGTAGATTGTTTACTTTGCACAGGTGCCAGTGGATCACCCTGCCCATCACATCGTGTCTCCAGCCCTTATAGTGGGTCTGGGCTAGGTGTTTACACTCGGACACAATGTGAGCCACAGTCTCCTCTCTCTCTCCACAGATCCTGCACAGTGGGCTAGCCTCCTCCTTGTAGATATGGTGCTTCAACCACTTCGTTTTGAGGGCCTGCTCCTGCGCAGCCATTAGCATTCCTTCTGTAGCCTTTTTGAGGTCTCCTCTTCTCAACCAGTTCCATGTCTGTGGATCTCTAAATTCAGTTTTCTCAAAGAAGGTACTATGAAGGGATTTTCCCTTAAGGCTGCTCTTCCTCCTTGATGTTATTTCCTCCTTGGATATCCCCTGGCCTACTGTCCCCTCCTTCAGTACAGCTCTGAGCATTGGCTCCTTACTATAGGTCACGTATTTGTATAGGTTGTTTTTCTCCATCTGAACACAGTCCTCTATGCTGATAAGACCTCTTCCACCCTCAGATCTCCTTAGGTAGAGTCTATCGACATCACTCCTCTTGTGGAACATGTTGTAGATAGTCAATAGCTTCCTAGTCTTCCTATCCATTTCTTTTTGTTCAGCAACATTCCATCTCAGAATTCCCGCACTGTACCTAATAATAGACACAGCTCGGGAATTTACTGCGCTTATGGCATTTCTGCTGTTCAGATGTGACTTCAATACGCTCCTTACTCTCCGAATGTATTCAGTTCTTAACAATTCCTTCATTTTTTTGTTCTTTATGCCATCAGCCTCCAGAACGCCCAAATACTTGTATCCTTCCTCAGAGTCAATTTCCTTTATCATCTCACCTGTTGGTATCTGGATCCCGTTACTTCTGCTCAACCTACCCCTCCTCATCACAATGACTCCACATTTACCAATACCAAACTGCATACATATATCACTGCTGAAAATACGGACAGTGTCAACAAGCACATCCAACTCCTTCTCACTTTTCCCGAAGAGCTTAAGATCGTCCATGAAGAGGAGGTGATTGATGGTAAGCTCTCCCCTTCCCAACTTGTATCCTGCTCTCACTTTTCGCAGCATAATGGTCAAGGGCATCAGGGCAAGGACAAACAACAGAGGGGACAGGCTATCTCCCTGGAAGATACCTCTCTTGATCTTCACGCTTCCCAAGGATACTCCAGTTGATGTCAACTCTGTCTCCCAGGACCCCATACTCCTGCCCAGCAACTGTCTGATGTTATCTGCCACCCTGAAGATCTCCAGGCTTTTGGTGATCCACGAATGAGGCACCATGTCAAATGCCTTTCTGTAGTCTATCCATCCCATGGCAAGATCAGTGTGTCTCCTCCTGCAATTCCCCATTACCATCTTATCAATAAGCAACTGGTCCTTTGTACCACGTGACTTCTTTCGGCATCCTTTCTGTTCGTCCGGCAACAAGTTGTTTGTGTGGAGGTGATGGTAGATTTCCTCAGACACAATGCTCGTCAACAGTTTCCACATTACGGGCAGAGATGTGATAGGTCTATAGTTGGTAACATCATTACCCTTGATTCGGTCTTTCATTATCAGAACTGTGGTACCTTTTGTCAACCACTCTGGCACCTCACCCGACACCAAGCAGTCATTGAACATGGCCGTCAGCTTCGGGTGGAGGGATGTTAAATGTTTAATCCAATACCCCTGCACACCATCTGGGCCTGGTGATTTCCAGTTGGTTAGTTTTTTGGCTTGCCCCTTAAGAGTTTCAACTGTGATACTCAAATCAGTCTGTTGCTGTGCCTGCTCACCGATCTCCCTCTGTACTGTCTCAATCCACCCTGCCTGGGCATTGTGTCTAACATCCTGCTCCCATATTCCTCTGCAGAATGTTTTAGCTTGTTCCGCCCCAGGGATCAAGTCGTTGCCTCTTTCTTTCCCCTCAAGCTGTCCAAACAGCATCTTCTGGTTGTTGTCGAACATGCGGTTCTGTTTATACTGACTGACTCTGTTCTCGTATCGCCTGATTTTGGCACTCTTTGCTACAATGCGTTGCTTCAATTCCTCTATGATAATATTTAGCTTTTTACTCCTAGTTTTGTATTTTATTTCCAGTCTATTTTTAGTGCCTATGTTTTTTAGTGTCCCATTCAGTAGTGACTCAAGCTTTCCTATGTCATTTCTCATTTCCTCGATTTGCCCACTCAGTCGCTTCTTCCACCACGGCTCTGCTCTTTCTTGTCTGTTGTTTCCTCTCGCTTTTATACCAAGTAGTTTCCTCACCGTATTTGCTGTTGCTTTGAGGATATTGTTGCACTGGTGAAGACTCCTCGCCTCAAGGTATGGGATGACTTTGTTTACCTTAGCTGTTGTTTCTTTTAACTTTTTCCTGTCTACAAATCTTAGGTTCATAGGTCTCCCACTATCATTGTTCAACTCATCTACCACTAAATTTAGGATGTCAACCGAATCTTGTCCTAGCCCGTCAGCATTCATCTCCTCAGTGGCCGTATCTCTGTTCCAGGTATTATTTATCTCAGTATTCAGATCATTGTCTGCTTCGGGTGGTTCCTCCGTTCTCAGGACCTCCTCACCTTCATTTCCCGCCGGCTCGCTTGTCTGGCATACTACACCCGCCATCTCCAAGCCATTCTCTCTGCTCAGTTCCTCCAGTTCCAGCTCGCTTATCCACCCATTAGTTCTTATTACCCGAGCCTGCCCGGCCAATTTTTGTTCATCTAATTTAAATAAACCAATCTCGTTCCAGATGTTATGCATCCGTCTCCTGTAGCCCCTCTCCTTGGGGTTACTTTTCAGGTAGCATTGCATAACAGTTCTATTCAATTCTTTCGTCCAGTTGGTTCTGGCCCCTTTCCTTCTTCTTCTTCCTCCAACATCAGCAGTATTTGGTTGACAGTCAGGTTCCTGCTGCTGAGCCAGGGGGCACCTGTTGGGTGAGAGTCTGTCACATGACGTTCTAGTCTCCATTTCACCGTTATTCGAACTGTTTATGTTCGATATTTAAACACTCTTATCGAGGATTGGCGAATGTATGTTTACATAGCCATCTGTGGATCCGCCATCCCACTTGGCCCTTGTGTGGCATTATCACCACGCTGTATACGGACACACATAAACAAACAAACACACGGGCAGAAAGGGCCCCAAAAATGAATAAGCATAAGTTTCATTGTAATGTAGTATTCCAATGTCTGACTTAGTTTTTGTTTTTTAAGTTTTACTTTTTCCCCCCTCTTCTCTGTCCGTCCGCCTGCTTCTCTCTTCATTCTTATTTTCTTTACGTTTTTGGGGTGTCTTTTTTTGTTTTTGTTTTTCTCTGTTTGTTTTTCTCGTTTTTTGCTGTTGTTGCTGTGCTGCTTTTGTTGTTTGTTTTTTCTTTTTTCTTTTGAGTCTATCTATATATTTTGATGCCTTCCTCTTTGTTAGTAGTAGGAATTCTATAATGTGGAAGTGGCAGCCAGCAGAGACTGGCGGCGTTGGCGATACTGAGACAGTGGTGGTGGTGGTGTCGATACCGAGGCAGTGGTGGCGGTGATGCGACCGTATTACTGTAGTGATGGTGCTGTAGCGGTGGCAGCAGCAGTGAAGGAGTCAAGGGGTGGTGGCGGCGGTGATGGGATAGTGGTGGTAATGATGGCCGTAGTGAGCGGTGGCGGTGAAGGTGAAAATGCTGTTGTGTTTAGTGTACACAGATGATGGGGTGGGTGGTGTATCTAGTTTCTGGTGTTGGTGAGTTTCGCTGTCCTATATAGTGTAGCCAGAGGAGAGGAGGGGGGGGGGGGGGTCTTCTTCTTCCATTTATAGCCATTTTATTTTTTTTTGGATATACAGTGTACAATACAAAGTTGAATATTTGAATATTTGAGCCGTATTACTGTAGTGATGGTGTTGTAGCGGTGGCAGCAGCAGTGAAGGAGTCAAGGGGTGGTGGCGGCGGTGATGGGATAGTGGTGGTAATGATGGCCGTAGTGGGCGGTGGCGGTGAAGGTGAAAATGCTGTTGTGTTTAGTGTACACAGATGATGGGGTGGGTGGTGTATCTAGTTTCTGGTGTTGGCGAGTTTAGCTGTCCTATATAGTGTAGCCAGAGGAGAGGAGGGGGGGGGGGGTTCTTCTTCTTCCATTTATAGCCATTTTTTTTGGATATACAGTGTACAATACAAAGTTGAATATTTGAATATTTGAGCCTTATAACAATATATTTTGGGTCCGAATTTTTTTGGGGCTCAAGCCGGGTGCTTTACGTAGCATTTGTACTAAGAGTTGTTATTTCACAAATGATTTAAATATGTTAAAAATTCAAAACTTACGGGAGCGATTTCATGACCTCCGTCACCTCGTGCGTCTTCTTCCCAAGATTCTTCCCAAGATTATTATTATTATTATTATTATTATTATTATTATTATTATTATTATTATTATTATTATTATTATCGTAGGCTGGTTAATTTGAGGAGGAGAGGGGTGCCCTCCCGAGTGCCCTAAAAGCGTCAGGTGGTTTAGGATTGGTAGGGTATGTGAGTCGCCCCTGGGTAGTTCACTACCTATTGGGGAATTTACTTTGTTATTTATCTCTATATATATAAGCTTCATGCTTTATTTTTATATTTTTTTCATTGTTAAATTGGTTTTGTTATTGTGCATTTTTACTCACTCTTATTGTAAACCCCCGCTGTCCGTGTATTGTCCCCTACATATCGGCCCTTGTGGTCAATAAATGAAATCATTCGCCGAGGTTAACTTTGCCTTTCATCCTTATGGGATCGATAAAATAAAGTACCAGTAATATACTGACTAAATGCTGGCCTTGTGCCAATAGTAGAAAAAAAAACAAAACATAAAAAAAACAATTATTACTATTATCAATATTATTAGTAATTATCATAATTATTTAATGTTTTTTTTTCTATTTTCATATATCTATCTTGCATTATTTTCAAGTACCAGTAATGCACTGGGTAATTGCTGGCCTTGTGCCTAAAGTCGAAACAATTATTTTCATATTGTATTAGGGTGGTAGATTGGCAGAATCGGTAGAGCGTCAGACACCATGCTTTCTATCATAGTTACGTCCCGCCGAGGTTAACTTTGCCTTTCATCCTTACGGGGTCGATAAAATAAAGTACCAGTAATGTACTGGGTAATTGCTGGCCTTTTGCCTAAAGTAGAAACAATTATTTTCATACTGTATTATTTTCATATTGTATTGTTGCTTCTATTCGGTCTCCCGTGTTTTCCCAGCCCTCACTCAAATAACAGTCGGCTCTGGACAGACCCATGCCCTATCCTACACGACCCCTTTCAAAAGAAATCGGTTTGCTTCACTGATTTCATTCTTTGTTTAGGGTGGTTGTGTTTTTTTTTATATTGTATTGTTGCTTCTATTCGGTCTCCCGTGTTTTCCCAGCCCTCAATCAAATAACAGTCGGCTCTAACACGACAGCCAACGAAAAAGAAATCATCGAACAATAGACAACTAACAGAAGGCGGTGAACGCCCACCTACTAGAGTTAATAATAGCCGTACACACCACACCACACTACACCACACCACCATACCACACCACACCACAATATACCACGTCACACCACACCACACCACACCATATCATACCATACCACACCACAACTCACCACACCATACCACACCACACCACACCACACTACACCACACCACTATACCACACCACCCCACACTATACCACGTCACACCACACCGCACCATATCATACCACACCATATATATATATATATACTGTAATAATAATATATATGAAGACAAAAATCCGAAGAGGCCTCGATAAGGATAATATATATATAACAATATATAAAACTATAGAGCAAATATTTATTAAAATAACAGGTTAAACTTTAAGCAAAGAATCGCTGCTTTCACCCTTAACGGGATCTTCTGAAGATCTCGTTAATTGTGAAAGCAGCGATTCTTTGCTTAAACTTTAATCTGTCATTTTATTGAGATGCAATTTAGGCAATATTAGGCTGCGCTTTCTAGCAACCAGCCCACTCGCCGTAAGGCACCAATCACATTCTTTCTGACTTGACCACTGCCACGTCACAGTTCTTAGCCATTTTGAATTCGTTTCTGGCGGGGATCATTTAAGAAAAATCCTCATCCAAGTGAGTTTGTTTCCTGATGATTTCGAAGCTCGTGAATTTATCCTTGATCGGATATTTCCAATAGCGAATGAAACCCCATGGTGTAGAAACGTAACTTTGGTATGTTTATATACATTTTTTCTTCTAACTTTGATTTTATACCTAATTGTGTATGGTTGACGATATATTTAATTGATTTCCACGTGCTATTAGAAATACTTGATAAATATTCTATAGTTGTTGATCGCACATAAATAGCTGTCGTTTATTTATCTATTATTTCTTCATAGGTGTCTTTTAATCTTATAGCCTGGTTTAATTGTTTTTTTGTGTGGTTGATTATGCTGATTGGGAGAAGAAATGATGTATATATTTTATCAAATGATTCTATGGACATACTTTATTATATATATATATATATATATATATATATATATATATATACAAGCAACAGCATGTTAACACTTTTCATTGCAAACTGCAATGGTTATGATAAAAAAAGTCTTTGTTTGAATGTGTTTTTGTATTTATCTAAAAACCTTCCATCATAACTTTCTGTTAGAACCTTTGTTAATTTATGTTCCAAGTACGAGCTTAACCCTTTTGATACCAAACTGACCTTGGTTCCATTATAGAAAATTGATTATTTTAACGTCTTTATATTTATTTAAAAGCCATCTATCATAATTTTATTTTAGAGCCTTTGTTAAGTTATTTTCCAAACAACAACGGAACGTTTTTTAATACCAAGCCTCTTGAAATTATCCCTCATTCTACAAAAGAAAGCTATTTGTTCTAAAATGTTTATATTTATTCAAAAACTATCCATCATAATTATAGAAACTTTGTTATGTTACAGACACCAGTTTAAAGTTAGTTATATCACTAAATTCGTCCAAATTGATTATTTTCAAAATGATTTGAAAATCAGAGGCAGTGTCGTTCATTATAATTATTATAACGAAAAGGTTGAAGTGTTTGTAGAAATCTAAATACATCCCATCATACTTTTACATTAGAATTTGTGTTAAGTTATGTTCCAAACACCAACTTAATAACGTGAGACTTAGTTATATTATCATCAAATACATAATAGTCCTGTCTTTTTTTTTTCTTTTTTTTTTCGTTTTTGAGAATCGGTTTGAGTCGCGATGAGAACGCGGTTGCGGCCTTAACCAGGGGAGTCAAAATAAAATAAAGTGATTCTAACTCATTTATGGTGATGTATGTTGTCTCTTGTATGAATACACTTATGCTTGATTCACAACTTCCAGAGAATGTGTCTTGAAATTCAGACAGTCAGCCATACAGATAGATAATTTACCGCACCATATGATGTTGTTGTTGTTGTTACAGCTCACACCTTTGCAGGTTTAGCTGGTCCCCTCCCAGGTATATTTGGTTGGAGGTGTCTTGGGTGATTTAATGATAGGCACCCCAGTCCTATCATCTCATTTCTACAGCTGATTAAACTGGAGCAATGTAAAATAAAGTGTCTTGCTCAAGGAAACAACACATCACCCGGTCCGAGAATTGAACTCACAAGCTTTCGATTGCAAGCCCAATGCTCTAACCACTAAGTCATGCACCATATGTTACACACTGAAGGGATAGATAGAAGAATAACCAGTTATTCAACCTGGCTGTAGTTGTGACATTACTGTCGGAGATAGTATTCATCTTAAATTTAATAAATAGTCTCCCACGCCAAAATATGCGACTGATCACGTTGACTGATGTATGTATGTATGTATGTATGTATATATGTATGTATGTATGTATATATGTATGTATAAAGCTTATGTTAGATATTTGACATGATTTGTCTGTCAGTCCGTCCGATTGGCTGTTCGTCTATTTCACATTGATACGCCATTTTTATACAGTCAATACAGATAATCTGAAAAGATAAAAAGGGCCTATTTCTCATAATGGGGTCCTAGGGTCGCCGTCCTAATATAGAGCGTGTCTTGGTCATTTTAAACCTGGCGGTACCCACCTGCCTACAGGTTTGAAAACAGCCGATTTCTTCCACAAAAGGAAAAAGAGCGAGAGAAAGTGATAAAGAGAGATTAAGTTAGACTCAACTGTCACATCTGCACTAATAATTTACATAATTATCGACGTGGATAAAATGTAAGGTAAAGTCGACCTTGGCTGGATTTGAAATGAGAATCCAGTGAGCCAAAACAAATGCTAAAAGCATTTAATACGACGCCCTAACATCTCTGCCACTTCACTACCTTACACAAAATATGGCAGCCATTGAATTGAGGGAGTAGTAGTGAGTCTAACAGTCTTAATAAAGACACCACAATGAACAATATTCTATCTCGCCAGCAAACCATAGAGAATGCTAAATAACAGATCCAATGATAATAGCTATTAACTGACTCGTAGACGCCTGTTTTAGATCAAGACATGGGATATATTATATTATATTGTATTATATCATATTATATTATAAAGAAACATTATATTATATTATATTATGCCTCATTATTATTTTTTCTATTTCTACTTCGTCATTTGTGATGTGGTCGCTACCCATATTTTTTCTTTCTCTCTCTCTCTGTAAATACATACATATATATATGTGTGTGTGTGTGTGTTTCTGTGTAAATAAATATATATGTGTGTTTCTGTGTAAATAAATATATATGTGTGTGTGTATGTGTGTGCGTGTGTACATAGCCTCATACATACATACATACATACATACATACATACATACATACATACATACATACATACATACATACAAAACTCTTTTTTTTCTCAATCCAACTACTGACATACATCTCCCTAGACCCAAATCGTCCATATATTTTTAAAGACGGTAAAAGGATAGCATGGTTGACGGCAGCCTTCTTGGAAAAGGCAGCAGGCTAATCGCCTTCCTGGCGTAGCAAAGGAGACAGATGAGTTTTTAATAACGGCTGAGATTAGATGAGGAACGGACCATCTCTAATGACGACTAACCTACAAACAATGGATGGCTAATTGCGTAAAAAACATCCAAAAGGACACTAGCAATTGTGGTTAACTTCAGCACAAATGCTGCTATCTATGTAACCACAGAGGAGCACACACGTACCACGGCATACACACGTGCATATACGGCTGCACATGAGGACAGATTTTTTTTTTTTTCGTTTTCGCAAAGATGTTGTTTTAGTTGTTGACAAATGTATGTGAGTGTATGTATATATATATATATATATATATAGAGAGAGAGAGAGAGAGAGAGCACACATCACGAGCGCTCTATCTCAAAATTATTTTTGAAAAGCATTAGAAATGCGCAACCGGTAAAAACTTAAAACTAAAATTGAATACTAACCAATACTTATTACTAATTTATACTTATTCCTAATTAAACTATTTTTCACTGGGAAAAATTTGTCAGCATTTTCTTTTCCTTTTTACTAATATATCACAACTCGTGTGTCACACCTCTAATTTTTTTTAAATATATATATATACATGAATATATATATATATATATATATATATATATATATATATATATATATATATATATGTGTGTGTGTGTGTATAATATATATATGCATATATATTTATATATATATATTTATATATATATATATTTTTGGAGTTTATAACTGTCTATATATAATATTCTCGGCTCCATACGTAGAGCTAATTTTAGTCCCATAAAACCGACTGCTATTTTTAGCGGCACGGGTATGGGACGAGTTAGGCGCTATGACACATG
>OZ024741.1:214653792-214673792 GCA_964016885.1 Eledone cirrhosa | reverse complement strand
ACCCCTTGCACTTGTCAGGGCATTCTTCTAGGAGAAGGCCTCTCAGGAAACTGGGTTAACTGCGACATAAAACCTGCGGCTCAGTAGTTACAGATGATGTTGATCTTTTCTTCTTTTCGGGTTATAGCTACTGTCGCTCAGTGCACAGTCTTTCCTCACTTTAAAAATATTCTTCGCGCACAGGCATTGCACGATTGCATTAATTAATAATCATTAATAGTGTATTATTATTATTATTGTTGTTGTTACTATTATTATTACTTTTTTCCCGATTCAATGATGTTCCAAAACAATATAAAAGAGATAATTGGCAATAAGGGCAGGGGCCCCAGGTTATCCCAGCTTGGGTCCGCTCATCATCGTGCCACTGTAATAGAGCCAAACAAGGCATTTAGTCTTGGCTGCTGGAACGTACGGACGCTGCTTGACAGGAATTCCTTGGAACGTCCTGAACGATGGACCGCTCTTGTTGCAAAGAAGCTTCGGCGTTACGATCTACACATCATTTATCTGAGACGAGGTTAGCTGGAGATGGTCATCTTACAGAATTTTGTGGAGAATATACATTCTTCTGGAAAGGAAGAGATGAAGGAAACAGAAGAGAGGCTGTAGTAGGATTTGCTGTTAAGACTGTTCTTGTGAATAAATTAGAAGAATTCCCAGTAGGGATTAGTGAGCGTCTTATGTCCATGAGAATTCCGCTGGACAAAGAAAGATATGCGACCCTGATAAGTGTGTATGCTCCAACTATGAATTCTGTCGATGAAGAAAAAGTGTCCTTTTACCATGCCTTGAAAGGTGTTTTAAGAAATATGCCTCAGGCAGACAAAGTCATCGTGCTTGGTGACTTTAATGCTAGAGTGGGTAGGGATTTTAACACATGGAATGTAATCGGAAGGCATGGGGTGGGAAAGTGTAACAACAATGGTATGCTCTTGCTGCAGATGTGTGAGGAGATGGATCTGTGTTACCAAAACCATGTGCCAACAAAAGAACATATTTAAGACTACATGGATGCATCCTGCATCTAAGGAATGGCATCTTTTGGACTACGTCCTTGTGAGGGTCCTTGACAGACGGGATGTGCAGTGTGTTCGTGGTCTTCGGGGAGCTGAGTGCTGGACGACCACCACCTGGTACATGCAAAAGTGAAACTAATCACTAAACGTAAAATTCGGGCTCCTGGAGTTACCCTACCCAGAAGATTGAATGCCGCTCGTCTTAGGGATAAAAATGTGAAGAGGACATTGCGAGAATAGATGCAGGTTTCAGATCTTGGTGAGGATTGGCCGACCCTTAAAAATTAGGTTTATGATCTAAGCAGGCGTGTTCTGGGATGGTGCAGAGAAAACATCAAGACTGGTTTAATGAGAATGATGAACATATAGAAGACTTGTTGGCTGATAAGAGGCGTGCTCTGTCACGCTACTTGACGGCAAAATCACAGGAGAAGAATATGTTGCATAGGGAACTCAAGGATGTGAAATCACGTGTTAGGGAGAGTCTTTTTCAAATGAAGAATCAGTGGTGGAGTGAGAAGGCTCATGAGATACAAACTACGTCAGATTCCAATAACACAAAGCTGTTGTACAGTCTCTTGCGTGAAGTTTATGGACCGTCTTCTTGTCTGGTGACACCGCTTTGCAGCAAGGATGGCAAAGAACTTCTTCGTGACTCACAAGGAATTCTACGAAGGTGGGAAGAGCACTTTCATGAGCTTTTGAATCAGCCGTCTGTCGTCAATGAAGATTTCCTCAATCTCATTCCAGAAAGTTCTGTGAAATAGCTCTCGCAGAACCTCCAATGCTTGCGGAGATTGCAGTGGCTATCTCGAAGGGGAACAGTGGAAGGTCTTCAGGTATGGATGGCACATGCAGAGCTCCTACAATATGGTGGTGAGAGACTTCTGCAACATCATCACTCTTTGTTTGGCAGGATATGGGCTAATGAATCCGTACCTGAGGACTGGAGAGATGCAGTAATGGTGGTCTTGTACAAGGGAAAGGGTAACAGGAATGATTGTGGGAACTACAGAGGTATATCATTGCTTTCTGTCGTAGGGAAAGTTTTATGTACGGTGCTTCTGGACTGTCTGCTGACACACATTGCAGATTGTGTTCTTCCTGAAGGTCAATCTGGTTTTCGTTCTGGACGCGGCACAACTAATATGATCTTCTCAGCTATACAGCTCCAGGAGAAGTGCATGGAACAAGATTTGGATCTGTATCATGTTTTTGTCGATCTGACTAAAGCTTTCGATACTGTTAACAGAAATGCATTATGGAAAGTTCTCCAGAAACTTGGTTGCCCTGATAAGTTCCTTGCTTTGGTTAGGTCTTTCCATGACGACATGAAGGCTTGGGTTAATATCGGAGGTAACATGTCGGAGCCTATCTCAGTAAAAAATGGAGTGAAACAGGGGGATATTCCAGCACCGACCCTGTTTGCCATATACATTGCAATGGTTTTCTATATTGCATTCAGGAATTGCGAGCATGGTGTTTACATCCAATATCGAACCTCAGGCAGCATATTTAACATCAGGCGCTTTGCTGCAAAAACAAAAGTATTTACATCAATCATAAGAGACCTCTTGTATGCAGATGATTGCGATCTTGTAGCGCACACAGAGTGTGATATGCAGCACATTTTGAATGCATTTTCTGATGCTTGCACTGCCCTAGGATTGACTGTCAGTCTCAAGAAAACCGTCGTCATGTACCAACCTGCCCCTGGTAGGCAGTACAGTGAACCAAATATCTATGTGTATGGTAAACGACTTGGGAAGCACTGTCAATCGATACAACAACCTTCATAATGAAATCCCACTCAGGATTAGGAAAGCAAGTGATGATTTCGGAAAGCTAGAAAGGCGACTCTGGGGTCGGCGAGACATATACAAGAAGATAAAGGTAAAGGTGTACAAGGCATGTGTGTTCTCTTCTCTTCTTTATTCCTACGAGACCTAGGTCACATATAGACACCACCTTAAGCAATAGGAGCGTTTCGATCAGATGTCTCAGACGGATCCATGGCGTTCACTGGAGGGACCACATTAGTGATGTCGAGACGTTGGAAAGCTCTCTGTGTGACAGTATAGAAGCTCTTGTGCTCAAGCAAAGACTCCGTTGGAGTGGTCACCTTGCCAGGATGAAGGATTCTAGAATACCAAAACAACTCTTTTATGGAGAGTTAGTTAAAGGAAAACGACCTCCACATAAACCAAAAAAGAGGTATAAGGATTCCTTGAAAGCCGCTTTGAAAGACGCTAACATCTCTGCTGATACATGGGAAAATGTTGCTGATGATCGTAATAAATGGAGAAAGACTGTATATGAGGGGAAAGTTGTCTTTGAGGCATCTCGAATCGCATACGAGAAAGTAAAGCGGGATGTGAGGAAGGGCTTTACTGTTGCATTTCCAGACGGCGAAGGTCCTCCTATGGCGCTGACATGCAGCATCTGTGCCTAAGCAAAGCTGGACTCGAAAGTCATCTTCGCAGGCATAATGTGAAACCAGTGGTTGACTACCAGGCTCCTGTTGGAGATGCTACTCATCATGCTTGCCAAGCATGTGGTAGAGAATGTAAATCAGCAGGAGGGCTCAAACGACATGCAAAAGTACATGAACTCCAACCACAGCCGTCTATTCCAGGTGAATGTTTTGGTTGTAAACTCTGTGCAAGACATTTTAGATCATTGGCTGGGCTAAAAAGCCACATTCGATCGCAGCGCTGTTAATTGCTATCGTGTGTGTGCAGATGTGTTTATGTGTGTGTGTGTATATATATTTTTATTGTTGTTTTTGTTGTCGTTATTATTATTGTTGTTATTTAACTGGAAAGTTTGTTGAAATGAATATCAAGCCACTACCTGCAGCCTCAGACATTCAGGACGTATCGGAGTGTTCTTGCTATTCCCAGCAATCATGCCTTTTTTAGTGTTCCAAAAAGTGAGGCTGGACTAATCTTCTTTCCTTGGAAACTCTTTGAGATAGTACCTAGTGCGCCTATGACAATCGGGACGACCTTGACATCATGGCAGTTCCAAATCCTTTACACCTCCCACTTTAAGTCCTGGTATCGGTTAATTTTCTCCCTCTCCTTTTCTCGCACTCTCGTGTCAAATGGGCAGGCTACATCTACAGTCAGGCACGATCTTCTTTCCTTGTCCAGAACCAGCATGTCAGGCCTATTGTGTTCTAATTTCTTGTCCGTCTGTATCCTAAAATCCCATAGCACCTTCACCTGATCATTTTCTATCACCGGCTCTGGCTTATGCTCATACCACTTCTCAGAGTGTGGTAAACTATTTACTTTGCATAGGTGCCAGTGGATCACCCTGCCAATTACATCATGTCTCCAGCCTTTATAGTGAGTCTGGGCTAGGTGTTTACACTCGGATACAATGTGAGCCACAGTCTCCTCTCTCTCCACAGATCCTACACAGTGGGCTAGCCTCCTCTTTGTAAATACAGTGTTTCACCCACTTCGTCCTGAATTGTTGTTATTATTATTATTATTACAGTTGCATTTATCTTTCTTTATGTTCATACGAGTTATCACCAAGTCACAACCAGTGACCTCAAGAGACAACAAGGTCCGCCATGTTCAAGAAAGAACATACATACACACACATACATCTTTAGGTGTGATGTACTTATATTGACAGAATCTTCCTTAGTATATGGGCAGTTCCCATTAGTACTATCTTCTGTATTTCTCCTATACGCAGGTTTCCTGGGATTTGCGATAAGTAATCATTAGACCCCTTATGTATCATTCCTAGAGCGCCTACAACCACTGGTATTGTTTTGGTTCTCAATTTCCACATTTTTCCAATTTCTATCTCCAGGTACTTGCTCAATTTTTCAAATATTTTTATAGATACATTCATGTCTATTGGAACGGACATATCAATTAGCAGGCATACCATCTTTTTAAAGTCCCTCAGTATTATATCAGGTCTATTTGCATCTATTTTTCGGTCTGTTTGGATGCTAAAGTTCCACAAGATTGAGATGTGATCTTTTTCAAGTATGGGAGGTGGTTGATGCTCCCACCAAAGGGCAGGTCAAAATGCTTACACATTATCCAATGTATGTATTGTGCAGCTCTGTCATGCCTGTTTAGGTATTCGGTTGGAGCTATAGGACTGAACATTGAAATTATATGATCAATGGTTGTTTTTTACATACACGGCATAATGGGTTGCATCCATTTTTTATTATGTTGGCTTGGTAATTTTTGTTAGCGGACACTGATTTGTGCTGATATAATCAGTTCTTCTGTCTCCGATTTCAGTCCAGAGGATGCCAACCACTGATGGGTTAAAGTTTCGTCAACATCAGGATTGTTAGCTCGCTCTGGGTATTTTCCATACAGAGGCTTTTCTTGCCATTTCTTAGCCAGTTTCTGTAGCAGTTCTTTCTTTGAAATTACTTTTACCTGCTTTGCTTTTTCTGTGTTTTCCATTTCAGCAGTAAATGGGACTTCTGAAATTTGTAGTCCATTACTGTATCTTTGTGCATCTTTTGTAATGGAGTATGATCTTTTGATGCTTTCGTGTTTCAAAACGAGTTCGATCATCCAATCTTGTGATTCCATTAGATATGTAGATAATCCAATTGTTGCAGTTTTCAACGCAATATCTAACTGGATTAACCCACGTCCTCCTTCTTTCCTAGGGAGATATATTCTATCTGTATCTGCCTTAGGGTGATGCATTCTGTGCATGGTTAAGAATGTTCTAATTTTTGTATCGAGCCTACGGATCTCTGTGCTTGACCAGTTGATGACATTGTAACTGTAGGTTACTACTGGTATGGCATGCGTGTTTATGGCATCGATCGTATTCCTTGTATTCAATTCCGTTCTTAAGATTGCTTTTACTCTGCGGTAACATACCTTCCTTATCCTTTCCCTCATTGTCGAGTGCTTGATTCCGTCTCCTTCACAAACACCTAAATATTTGTAAGTTTCCTCTTGATCAAGTTCTCTTATCACATTGCCCCGATCAAGATTAATGTCTGAACTTTTCAGCAGCTTTCCTCTGGTGAACGTTGCTTTGGCGCATTTATCTAGTCCAAACTCCATTTTAATGTCATCACTGAACTGCTTCACAGTGGATAATAGCCCTGGCAATTGTTCATCAATTTTTGCAAATAGTTTCAGGTCATCCATGTAGAACAAGTGATTAATGGTTTTGTCATTGACTTTATATCCATGTTTTGTTTCATTGAGCATTTTACTTAATGGTATAAGTGCGGTGCAGAATAAAAGCGGTGACAAAGAGTCACCCTGAAAAATTCCACAATTAATATTAACTTCTCCAACTTCCAGTGATTTTTTTTTCACTATTCAAAAGGAGTGTCGTTTTCCATGTCTTCATACTGAATGACAGGAACCTCCTGACAACGGGAGATATTTTGAAAATCTCTAAACATTTTTCAATCCAATTGTCTGGCAAACTATCGAATGCTTTTTTATTATCTATCCAAGCAATTGAGATATTTTTGTGTCTATTATGACAATCTTCCAGCATCATTTTGTTAACCAAAAGCTGATCTTTACAGCCACACGAGCCTCGTTTACACCATTTCTGCTCATTGGGAAATAGATCATTTGTTATCAGGTGGTCATATGTATATTCAGTTAGGACTGATGTTAAAATTTTATACATTGTAGTCAAGCAAATTATCGGTCTGTAATTTTGGGGATTGTTTGTCTCATCATTCTTCGGAATTATTATTATTATTATTATTATTATTATTATTATTGTTATTACTCTTTGAGTCTCAGTCATTGATGTTAGTTAACTGGAAAGTTTGTTGAGATGAATATCAAGCCACTACCTGCAGCCTCAGATATTCAGGACGTATCGGAGGGTTCTTGCTGTTCCCAGCAATCATTCCTTTTTTAGTGTTCCAAAAAGTGAGGCTGGACTAATCTTCTTTCCTTGGAAACTCTTTGAGATAGTACCTAGTGCGCCTATGACAATCGGGATCACTTTGACTTCATGGCAGTTCCAAATCCTTTTTACCTCCCACTTTAAGTCCTGGTATCGGTTAATTTTCTCCCTCTCCTTCTACTGCACTCTCGTGTCGAATGGGCAGGCCACATCCACAATCAGGCACGATCTTTTTTCTTTGTCCAAAACCACCAGGTCAGGTCTATTGTGTTCCAGTTTCTTGTCCGTCTGTATCCTAAAATCCCACAGCACCTTCACCTGATCGTTTTCTATCACGGCGTCTGGCTTATGCTCATACCACTTCTCAGAATGTGGTAAACTATTTACTTTGCATAGGTGCCAGTGGATCACCCTGCCCATCACATCATGTCTCCAGCCCTTATAGTGAGTCTGGGCTAGGTGTTTACACTCGGATACAATGTGAGCCACAGTCTCCTCTCTCTCTCCACAGATCCTGCACAGTGGGCTAGCCTCCTCCTTGTAAATGTGGTGTTTGAACCACTTCGGTTTGAGGGCCTGCTCCTGCGCAGCCATTAACATTCCTTCAGTAGCCTTTTTAAGGTCTCCTCTTTTCAACCAGTTCCATGTCTGTGGATCTCTAAATTCAGTTTTCTCAAAGAAGGTACTATGAAGGGATTTTTCCTGAAGGCTGCTCTTTCTCCTTGATGTTATTTGCTCCTTGGAAATCCCCTGGCCTATTGTCCCCTCCTTCAGTACAGTTCTGAGCATTGGCTCCTTACTATCAGTCACGTATTTGTGTAGGTTGTTTTTCTCCATCTGAACACAGTCCTCTATGCTGATAAGACCTCTTCCACCCTCAGATCTCCTTAAGTAGAGTCTATCGACATCACTCCTCTTGTGGAACATATTGTAGATAGTCAATAGCTTCCTAGTCTTCCTATCCATTTCTTTTTGTTCAGCAACATTCCATCTCAGAATTCCCACACTGTACCTAATAATAGACACAGCTCGGGAATTTACTGCACTTATGGCATTCCTACTGTTCAGATGTGACTTTAATACGCTCCTTACTCTCCGAAGGTATTCAGTTCTTATCAATTCCTTCATTTTTTTGTTCTTGATGTCATCAGCCTCCAGAACGCCCAAATACTTGTATCCTTCCTCAGAGTCAATTTCTTTTATCATCTCACCTGTTGGTATCTGGATTCCGTTACTTCTGCTCAACTTACCCCTCCTCATCACAATGACTCCACACTTACTAATACCAAATTGCATACATATATCATTACTCAAAATACGGACAGTGTCAACAAGCACATCCAACTCCTTCTCACTCTTCCCGAAGAGCTTAAGATCGTCCATGAAGAGGAGGTGATTGATGGTAAGCCCTCCCTTTCCCAACCTGTATCCTGCTCTCACTTTTCGCAGTACACTGGTCAGGGGCATCAGGGCAAGGACAAACAACAGAGGGGACACACTATCTCCCTGGAAGATACCTCTCTTGATCTTCACGCTTCCCAAGGATTCTCCAGTTGATGTTAACTCTGTTTCCCAGGACTTCATACTTTTGCCCAACAACTGCCTGATGTTATCTGCCACCTTGCAGATCTCCAGGCTTTTGGTGATCCAAGAATGAGGCACCATGTCAAATGCCTTTTTGTAGTCTATCCATCCCATGGCAAGACCAGTGTGTCTCCTCTTGCAATTCCTCATTACCATCTTATCAATAAGTAACTGGTCCTTTGTACCACGTGACTTCTTTCGGCATCCTTTCTGTTCGTCCGGTAACAAGTTGTTTGTGTGGAGGTGATGGTAGATTTCCTCAGACATAATGCTTGTCAACAGTTTCCACATTACGGACAGACATGTGATAGGTCTATAGTTGGTAACATTATTACCCTTGGTTCGGTCTTTCATTATCAGAACTGCAGTACCTTTTGCCAACCACTCTGGTACCTCACCTGACATCAAGCAGTCATTGAACATGGTTGTCAGTTTCGGGTGGAGGGATGATATGTTTTTAATCCAATACCCCTGCACACCACCTGGGCCAGGTGATTTCCAGTTGGTTAGTTTTTTGGCTTGCCCCTTAAGAGTTTCAACTGCGATACTCAAATCAGTTTGTTGGCGTGCCTGTTCACTGATCTCCTTCTGTACTGTCTCAATCCACACTGCCTGGTCATTATGCTTAACATCCTGCTCCCATATTCCTCTCCAGAATGTTTTAGTTTGTTCCGCCTCAGGGATCAAGTCGTTGCCTCTTTCTTTCCCTTCAAGCTGTCCAAACAGCATCTTCTGGTTGTTGTCGAACATGCGGTTCTGTCTACACTGGCTGACTCTGTTCTCGTATCGCCTGATTTTTGCACTCTTTGCTACAATGCGTTGCTTCAGTTCATCTATGATAATATTTAGCTTTTTCCTCCTAGTTTTGTACTTTATTTCCAGTCTATTTTTAGTGTCTATGTTTTTTAGTGTCCCATTCAGTAGGGACTCAAGCTTTCCAATGTCATTTCTTATTTCCCTGATTTGATCACTCAGTCGTTTCTTCTACCAAGGCTCTGCTCTTTCTTGTCTGTTGTTTCCTCTCGCTTTTATACCAAGTAGTTTCCTCACCGTATTTGCTGTTGCTTTGAGGATATTGTTGCACTGGTGAAGGCTCCTCGCCTCAAGGTATGGGATGACTTTGTTTACCTTAGCTGTTGTTTCTTTTAACTTTTTCTTGTCTACAAATCTTAAGTTCATAGGTCTCCCACTATCATTGTTCATTTCATCTACCACTAAGTTTAGGATATCTACCAAATCTTGTCCTAGCCCGTCAGCATTCATCTCCTCAGTGGCCGTATCTCTGTTCCAGGTATTATTTATCTCAGCATTCAGATCATTGTCTGTTTCGGGTGGTTCCTCCGTTCTCTCGACCTCTTCACCTTCATTTCCCACTGGCTCGTTTGCCTGGCATACTCCACCCTCCATCTCCAAGCTAATCTCTCTGCCCAGTTCCTCCAGTTCCAGCTCGCTTATCCACCCATTAGTTCTTATTACCCGAGCCTGCCCGGCCAGTTTTTGTTCATCTAATTTAAATGGACCAATCTCGTTCCAGATGTTATGCATCCTTTTCCTATAGCCTTTCTCCTTGGGGTTACTCTTCAGGTAACATTGCATAACAGTTCTATTCAATTCTTTCGTCCAGTTGGTTCTGGTCCCTTTCCTTCTTCTTCTTCCTCCGACACCAGCAGTATTTGGTTGACAGCCAGGTCCCTGCTGCTGAACCAGGGAGCACCTGTTGGGTGAGAGTCTGTCACATGACATTCTAGTCTCCATTTCACCGTTATTCGAACTGTTTAGGTTCGACATTTAAACACTCTTATCGAGGATTGACGAATGTATGATTACATAACCACCGGTGAATTACTTGTCTCCGGTGGTTTCGTCACTCCACGTGACTTTTGTGTGGCATTATCACGCTGTAGACGAACCCAAACAAACAAACAAACAGGCAGAAAAACACCCCAAAATGAATAAGCATAAGTTTCATTGTAATGTAATGTTTGAATGTCTGACTTAGTTTTTCCCTTCCCTTCTCTGTCCGTCCATTTGTTTTTCTCTTCATTTTTATTTCCTTTACGTTTTTCGTTGTTGCTGTGCTGCTTTGATTTCGATTTTTTTTTTCAGTCTATTTATATATTTTGATGTTTTCCTCTTTTAGTGGGAATTCTACAATGTAGCAGGGGATAGCGGGAGAGAATAGCGGCGGTAGTGATATTGAGGCAGCGGCGGCGGTGGCGGTGCTGTGCTAGCAGCAACTAGCAGGAGGTAGTGGGAGAGAATAGCGGCGGTAGCGATAGTGAGGCAGCGGTGGTGGTGATGTGGTCGTATTACTGTAGTGATGGTGTTGAAGTTGGAGTAGAAATTTGAGTCGACTTGACCAGAGTTTTCATCGTGGTAGTGGTGGTGGTATTGGTGGTGAAATTATCTTTAGTGAAATTATCGTTAGTCGCGTATATGTGTTGACATTTACCCATATATTGGAATTAAACATTTTGTTAAAACTAAAACTTGATTTTGATTATTGTTTTTTTTATTTTGACCGGGTCATCAATTCAGTCTATTTATATATTTCGATGTTTTCCTCTTTTAGTGAGACTTCTACAATGTAGCAGGGGGTAGCGGGAGAGAATAGCGGCAGTAGTGATATTGAGGCAGCGACGGCGGTGGCGGTTCTCTGCTAGCAGCAACTAGCAGGAGGTAGTGGGAGAGAATAGCGGCGGTAGCGATAGTGAGGCAGCGGTGGTGGTGATGTGGTCGTATTACTGTAGTGATGGTTTTGAAGTTGGAGTAGAAATTTGAGTCGACTTGACCAGAGTTTTCATCGTGGTAGTTGTGGTGGTATTGGTGGTGAAATTATCTTTAGTGAAATTATCGTTAGTCGCGTATATGTGTTGACATTTACCCATATATTGGATTTAAACATTTTGTTAAAACTAAAACTTGATTTTGATTTTTGTTTTGTTTTATTTTTGATTTTGACCAGGTCATCAATTCAGTCTATTTATATATTTTGATGTTTTCCTCTTTTAGTGGGAATTCTACAATGTAGCAGGGGGCAGCGGGAGAGAATAGCGGCGGTAGTGATATTGAGGCAGAGGCGGCGGTGGCGGTGCTGTGCTAGCAGCAACTAGCAGGAGGTAGTGGGAGAGAATAGCGGCGGTAGCGATAGTGAGGCAGCGGTGGTGGTTATGTGGTCGTATTACTGTAGTGATGGTGTTGAAGTTGGAGTAGAAATTTGAGTCGACTTGACCAGGGTTTTCATCGTGGTAGTGGTGGTGGTATTGGTGGTGAAATTATCTTTAGTGAAATTATCGTTAGTCGCGTATATGTGTTGACATTTACCCATAATATTGGAATTAAACATTTTGTTAAAACTAAAACTTGAGGCAATAGTAATAGTAATTATTATTATTATGCTGAGATTGGTGGTGGTGGTGGTGAAATTGCCGTTATCGGGCTGTTGTGTTTAGTGTACACAGAGGGGTGATGGTGTATCTAGTTTCTGATGTGGTGAAATTGCTGTTATTTGGCTGTTCTATATAGTGTAGACAGAGGGGGTTTTCTTCCATTTATAACCATTTTATTTTTGAATATAAAATGTATAATAAAAAATTGAATATTTGAGCGATATAACAATATATTGTGGATCCGAATTTTTTGGGACTCAAGCTGGATGTTTTATGCAACATTTGTACTAAGAATTGTTATTTCACAATTGATTTAAATATGTTAAAAAATCAAAACTTACGGGAGCGATTTCTCGACCTTCTATCCACCATGTGTGTCTTCTTCCCTTATTATTATTATTATTATTATTATTATTATTATTATTATTATTATTATTATTATTATTATTATTATTATTATTTGCATTTATCTAGCTTTATGTTTATACGAGTTATCACCAAGTCACAACCAGTGACCTCAAGAGACAACAAGGTCCGCCATGTTCAAGAAAGAACATACATATTCACACATGCATCCTTAGTGTTTAGACTTGTGATGTACTTATATTGACAGGATCTTCCTTAGTATATGGGCAGTTCCCATTAGTACTATCTTTTGTATTTCTCCTATACGCGGGTTTCCTGGGATTTGCGATAAGTAGTCGTTAGACCCCTTAGGTATCATTCCCAGAGCGCCTACAACCACTGGTATTGTTTTAGTTCTCAATTTCCACATTTTTCCAATTTCTATCTCCAGGTCCTTATACTTGCTCAATTTTTCAAATGTTTTTATAGATACATTCTTGTCTATTGGAACAGACATATCAATTAGCAGGCATACCCTCCTTTGAAAGTCCTTCAATATTATATCAGGTCTATTTGCATCTATTTTTCGGTCTGTTTGGATGCTAAAGTTCCACAAGATTGAGATGTGATCTTTTTCAAGTATGGGAGGTGGTTGATGCTCCCACCAATTCTTTTGATGGGGCAGGTCAAAATGCTTACACATTATCCAATGTATGTATTGTGCAGCTCTGTCATGCCTGTTTAGGTATTCGGTTGGAGCTATAGGACTGCACATTGAAATTATATGGTCAATGGTCTCTGGTTGTTTTTTGGATACACGGCATAATGGGCTGCACCCATTTTTTATTATGTTGGCTTGGTAATTTTTTGTTGGCAGACACTGATCTTGTGCGGATATAATCAGTCCTTCAGTCTCCGATTTCAGTCCAGAGGATGCCAACCACTGATGGGTTAAAGTTTTGTCAACATCAGGATTGTTAGCTCGCTCTGGGTATTTTCCATACAGAGGCTTTTCTTGCCATTTCTTAGCCAGTTTCTGTAGCAGTTCTTTCTTTGCAGTTACTTTTACCTGCTTTGCTTTTTCTGTTTTCCATTTCAGCAGTAAATGGGACTTCTGAAATTTGTAGTCCATTACTGTATCTTTGTGCATCTTTTGTAATGGAATATGATCTTTTGGTGCTTTCGTGTTTCAAAACGAGTTTGATCATCCAATCATGTGATTCCCTTAGATATGTGGATAATCCAATTGTTGCAGTTTTCAACGCAATGTCTAACTGGATTAACCCACGTCCTCCTTCTTTCCTAGGGAGATATATTCTATCTATGTCTGCCTTAAGGTGATGCATTCTGTGCATGGTTAAGAATTTTCGGATTTTTGTATCGAGCCTACGGATCTCTGTGCTTGACCAGTTGATGACATTGTAACTGTAGGTTACTACTGGTATGGCAAGCGTGTTTATGGCATCGATCCTATTCCTTGCATTCAATTCCGTTCTTAAGATTGCTGTGACTCTGCGGTAACATTCCTTCCTTATCCTTTCCCTCATTGTCGAGTGCTTGATTCCGTCTCCTTCACAAACACCTAGATATTTGTAAGTTTGTTCTTGATCAAGCTTTTTATTATTATTATTATTATTATTATTATTATTATTATTATTATTATTATTATTATTATTATTACAGCTGCATTTATCTTACTTTATGTTCATACGAGTTATCACCAAGTCACAACCAGTGACCTCAAGAGACAACAAGGTCCGCCATGTTCAAGAAAGAACATACATACACACACATGCATCTTTAGGTGTTTAGACTTGTGATGTACTTATATTGACAGAATCTTCCTTAGTATAGGGCAGTTACCATTAGTACTATCTTTTGTATTTCTCCTATACGCGGTTTCCTGGGATTTGCGATAAGTAATCATTAGACCCCTTAGGTATCATTCCTAGAGCGCCTACAACCACTGGTATTGTTTTAGTTCTCAATTTCCACATTTTTCCAATTTCTATCTCCAGGTCCTTATACTTGCTCAATTTTTCAAATGTTTTTATAGATACATTCTTGTCTATTGGAACGGACATATCAATTAGCAGACATACTCTCTTTTTAAAGTCCTTCAGTATTATATCAGGTTTATTTGCATCTATTTTTCGGTATGATTGGATGCTAAAGTTCCACAAGATTGAGATGTGATCTTTTTCAAGTATGGGAGGTGGTTGATGCTCCCACCAATTCTTTTGATGGGGCAGGTCAAAATGCTTACACATTATCCAATGTATGTATTGTGCAGCTCTGTCATGCCTGTTTAGGTATTCGGTTGGAGCTATAGGACAGCACATTGAAATTATATGATCAATGGTCTCTGGTTGATTTTTACATACACGGCATAATGGGTTGCATCCATTTTTATTATGTTGGCGTGGGAACTTTTTAGTTGGCAACACCATCAATAACAACAGCAACAACAAAAATAACAGCGGTAAAGTCGAGAACGACAATAACAATGACAATAACAACAGCCACAACAACAATAATAGTAGGAACAGTATCAACAAAAACAACAATAATAACAACAGCCACAATAACAGTAACAACAGCAACAGTATCAACGAAAATAATAACAACAACACCAACAACTGTACCAACGAAAACAACAACAATGACACCGATACCTGTAATAGCGATCTCAGCACCACCAGTAAGACCAGTAGCGGCAGCAATAGTGGTGCTGCTGAAAAGGGACAACTTCTTTTGCAGGTGTCGCCCGAAATATCGAGACAATGTTAGTCACAGAGGAGGAGATGGCAGTCTCAAGGGCCATGGTGACAAGAAGTGCCAATAGTGTCTCCCTGAAACCTCCACCCGATTTTTTCAAGGACCAGCAGCTACGGACGGTGACTTACCGCACCGTTAGCAAAATCTCACATCGGGTGGAGATGGCCACGGAGGCTCAAATCCAAAAGGCCTTGGGGTGCGTCTGGGCACGCAAAACCCACATCACCCGAGGCAGAAAGTACGCCACAGTAGACGTACTTTTCGCCACCCTCCAGGAAGCAAAGTCTCACTCTTTGGAAAACCTAAAGAGTGAGGAGATCGTCTTGGTGCCCTCCTACTGCCGGCAGAAAATTGTGAGGGTCAAAGTGACACAGGTTCCACCCGACGTGCCCATACCTTGGCTGGCCGCGTCTGTCCTTGCTGGAATAGAGAACAGGACGACCATGCTGCAAGTAGAGAAAATAGGGAGAGAGAACTGGTCAGGTATAGGCATGCAAATGCTTATACAAACTTCTGACCAGGAATGTATCGACGCTATCCCCGATATCATAGACATCGAGGAAGGACTCCAACTCCCTATAAGTGTAGAAGGAAGACGGCCAAAATGTTATCTCTGTGGGTCAAAGGGTCACCTCAGGGCCTTTTGCCCGCAGAAGAAAGCGAAGAAGGCCCCTCTCCTTCCAATACCTGGTCCGCTGCTACCAAGAGCAAGGCACGCAACAAACGAAGAAGCCCCTTCCACGGTGAGTAGGAGGGCAACGTCCGTAGCACCCGTACCAAGGCCACGGACAAATAAAGCAGCATCATCAGTGGCGACAACACCAATAGCTACATTTGAAGTAACTACACCAGCAACAAAATTGCCGAAGAGGGCTCCACTACCACCACCAACAGCCGAGGAGCACATACCCCTCCCAGACGCCACAGAATCCGACATGGAGTTTGAGGCAAGAGTGAAGTGGCAAACGGTCTGCCACAAAAAAAAAACCAAAAAAGAAAATACCCCTTAGATTCACCCTCCAAAAGCGAAGGCATACAAAGAGGCGTAAAGGCAGCAAGGAAACTTGCAGCAACAGCACCACCATCACCACCACAAGCACCACTGACCACAACAACCACACCACCACCAGCATCACCAAAAACACCAACAACGCAAACACAACAAGACACACACAACAAACAGCAACAAGAAGAAAACAGCAACAAAATCACCCCCCCCCCCCCCCCCCCCCCCAAAAAAAAAGTACACAGCCATAAACATGGCAAAAAAAGAACTCCTACAATATATAAAGCAGCACACAGACATCACAGCAAAAAACTAATACACCCCACCAACACCAAGAACTCTCCCGACAAACATAAGCATCATCGAAATCTCAATAGAACAGTACAAACCTTTAAAACAAAAATTCCCCAACGCAGCTGGAGACTTCTTAAGGTTGGTTACCAAGAGGATATACACTGACATCCTCTTGGAAACACCCATGACCAGTGAAAGGGACGGTTCTACTGTCCCTTCACCACACGATCAAGGTAAGTGACCCTTTCTCACTTGCCCCGTTTCTCATCCAACATGGCCGTACTCAGAATAGGCAGTATAAATGCACGTTGCCTGGGGTCATCTTGGAAGCAGGGTCACCTGCTCAACGACCTCAGGTCACTAAACATAGATGTGGTGACCATCAGTGAAACCAGATTCTCCGAAGCACAAGCCTTCGCACCGATCTTCGGCGGCTACTATGTATACGCATCTCCCAGCCGTCCAGGATCGGGGGGGGGGCGTCCTTTTTCGGTGAGGCTTGGATCTCGCGATATGTGCCATCTTCCTAGACCCAGAAGGTAAGTCGGTGGTGCTGGGCGTGACCGGCAGCGAAGGCAATGCTTTCAGGCTAGTAGCCGTCTACGTCCCAACAGGGGCATGACGGCCAGATTTCTTCAGACGTCTAGAGACCTTTCTTGGAACGTTCCGCTCTTTAGTGTTAGTGGGCCACTGGAACGGTATCTTGGATGCACGCTGGGATTGTGTGGGGCTAGTGGATAGGGGAGGAGGGTGCAAGAGCCTCACCAACCTGCTCAGACGTTTTGAACTCTATGAGAGGTATCGACTGGATCACCCGAATGTGCCAATGTGGACATGGACAAACCGCATCGGGTCATCCAGATCGTATCTCGATAGGGTATTCTGCGGAGAACTAGATAAGGCTAGTATAAGTTGTCCACAATTTAAAATAGTCGACTACATAGACCACAAATTTGTGATCTGTGAGATCGACATAGACAGACTTCATAGACAAGGGCCTGGTTACTGGAAGCTGAACGCGTCTTTCCCGGTGCGCAAAACTTACAGAGACCGGATTAGTGTATTAGTTAAGCGGGCATTGACAGGAGCGGTCGTCAACAACAGGTGGTGGTTTGCCCTAAAAAGGGCAATTAAAGTAGAGTCGATTAGGTTTAGCAAAGGAGTAGTGATAGAGGAAAATAGAGTAGAGGGAGAGCTAGTCAGAAAGCTAGAAGAGGCGTTTAGGACAGACATCGCAGCCGACGTGCTTGCGGCGAGATTGGCACTCGACCAATTCTTCAACGCAAAACACGAAGGCTGCGTTGTCAGAGCTAGAGCGCGTGCTCTGAAACACGAGGTGACAAAAGCCGTCCAATGGGCCTGGTTGGCAGAGGCGCGACGTGGCAACGAAGCCACAATTCGGTCTTTGTCTGACCAAAACGGCTGCGTGATGCTCGAACCCGAGCGGATGTGTGAAGTTTTTCAGCAGACTTTGCTGAACTCTTCGGGAGCGGCGGCGGCCCGGATTGAGGCATGTACTTCAGTGCATACCTCGACGGACTGCCTCGGCTCTCGACGACCGCAGCACAGTGTTGTGAAAAGCCAATAACAGCCGGTGAAATACGGGAAGCGATGGCAAACTGCACAAGGGGTTAATCGCCAGGTTTGGATGGTCTGCCCTACGAGCTTTATGCATTTATGCCAGACTCGTTCGGTGACCTCTTCGCAAACGTCTACTGCAACTGGCAGCAGAACGGGAGCATTCTCAGTTTTGTGAGCCGGGGAGCAGTGCCGCTGCTGAGAAAAGACCCGAACAAGGGGGATATTATCGATAATTTCAGTCCCATAACCCTGCTAAACGCAGAGTTCAAGATTGTGGCCAAGGTGTTAGCAACGAGGATGGCACTAGTCGTCAAGGGTCTGGTGGGTGAGGCGCAGAGATGCGCCATTCCGGACAGATGCATACACGATAACCTCCACCTCATTGCGATACATCATAGAGAGGGTGGTTAAGGAAGCTGGCACGGGTGGAGCCCTGATCAACTTGGATCAATCCAAAGCATTCGATAGGGTCGACCATCGGTACCTGGCGGCGGTCCTCGCGGCAGCCGGTTTCGGGCCCGTTTTCAGGGGTTGGATCGCAGCAATGTACAGCGACAACTGCTCAGTTATGAGGGAGAACGGTCACCTGTCGCAGCCGTTCAGCATCATGCGCTCAGTCCGCCAGGATTGTCCCCTCTCCTCCTTGTACGTATTAGCTCTCGAGCCGTTACTGCACAAACTGGGGGCGATGAGGGGCGTCCCACGCGAACAAGGATGCAGGAAATCCGAGTCGGCTTACGCTGACGACGTCACCGTGGTGGTGTCGAGCATCAGACACGTCCAGATGCTCGGCACATGGAATACGAAGCGGTGACAGGAGCAAAGATAAACCAGGAAAAGTCAGTGGGCTTGCAGCTCGGCACCTGGAGAGGCAAGTCCATGCCGTCCCACAGCGTCGTGGGGCGTTGGACGGACGGACCGTTTAAATTGCTCGGGGTCTGGTTCGGACCGGACCTCCAGATGGAGAAAAACTCGAACGAGGTGACGAGCAGGGTGGCCTCCCTCACCCAGAAATGGGCTGAGAGGAAGCTGTCCCTGAAAGGCCGGGCGGAGGCGGCGAATGCGTACATTGCATCTGTCTTCTGCTACCGCCTCACCGTCGTCCCTTGCTCCAGCCCAACTCTCACCAAAATGGAGCGCCTCCTCTTCCGCTTTTTGTGGAACGGACGCGCTCCCATGGTCAGACGATCCATCTGCTGTCAACACCCGTTGCGAGGAGGACTGGGCATGCCATGGCTGATGATGCGCAAACATGAGCTGAGGCTGCGACATCTCTGGTGCTTCCTTGATGGTGAACAGGTGTGGTCGCCGTTCGCCAGGCACGTTTTCCCATAGCTCGTCTCCTTGAAGGAGCTGCAGTCCTGGGTCAGAAAAAGACCGAGGATAGCGCTTGGAATCTGGAATGTCTCCAGGCGCTCACTACCCTCTGCCAGCTGGGCACCAGTATCGGTGGAACATCCACCTCGGCGTTCTATAGAGGACAAGTGGAGGGGAAGAGCGACGACATTCTCGGAGAGATCCTGGGCGTCGAAGAAGATCAGCTGTTTGCTCTCTTCCGGAGAACTTTCAGCCCAGGGCCTATGGATAACTTCCCAAAATCCCTGACCTGGCAGTGCTACCGGGGAGCGTTGCCGGTTCGAGATAAGCTCTACAAGCACGGAAGTGCTGTCAGCCGAGCCTGTCCGAGATGCGCGCAGAACGACGAAACCGTCGTGCACGCACTCGTTCAGTGCCCGAGCATTGCTGACTTGTGGAGCTAAGTCGAACAGTTGCTGTCGCGTGTGGGACTGATCCGGTTGTCGACTGAGTCCATTGTGCAGATGGTTTCGCCGTCTTCCTTCGAGGAGGAAGGGCAGGAGGTTTTCATCTGCTTGGTGGCCATGGCGAAAGAGATTGTGTTGTGGACAAGGTTAAAAGGGTTAAAGACAGACACTTTCCTCTTCGGCGAATCTCTAATTAACTTTTTCAAGTTTCACTTGAAGAGGAAAATCAGGGTGGAGAGGCAAGTGCTGCCTTCTAGCAAGTTTGTTGAAAGGTGGGTGAATGTAGCGAGAATGGTCCGAGTGAACGGGACCACTCTGAATATACGTTTGTAGTTTGAGAAATGGAAAAATT
>OZ024741.1:214633792-214646292 GCA_964016885.1 Eledone cirrhosa | reverse complement strand
ACTACTATTTCTACTACTACTACTAATCCTACCACTACTACTACTACAACGACTACGACTACTAATACTGCCACTACCACTACCACCACCACTACTACTACTACTACTACTAATCCCACCACTACTACTACTACTATGAGTACGATTACTAATACTACCACTACCACTACCACCACCACCACTACTACTACTACTACTACTTTTATTATTATCATTAGTAGTAGTAGTAGTTAGTAGTCGTAGTAGAAGAAGAAGATGATGATGATAATGATAATTGTTTCTACTTTAGGCACAATGCCATCAAACACCAGTACATTACTGGTACTTTATTTTATCGACCCCATAAGGACGAAAGGTAAAGTTAACATCGGCGGGATTTGAACTCAGAATGGCAAGGGCCGTAACTCTATGCTGCAAAGCATGGTCTCCGACACTCTACCGATTCTGCCAATCCACCGCATGATAATGATGATGATGATGACTTAAGTGTTATACGAACACGAGGCTGTAAAAAAAGTGTTACTGAAGTCCACTGTTTGAAAACAAGAAATTGTATGGATTTTCACTGGATTCATGTCTCTCTCCCCCTCTCTCTCTCTCTCTCTGTCACCCCCTCTCTTTCTCCCCCTTCTCTCTCCCCGCTCTCTCTTCCCTCTCTCCCTCCCCTCTCTCCCCCTATCTATCTCCCTCTCTCTCTATGTGTACACACACATGTATGTAAGTGTGTGTTTTATGTGTGTGTATATATATATTTATATGTATATATACACACATGCATATCACATATATATAATATATCTGTGCGTATGTGTATATGTATGTGTGTGTGTATGTGTGTGTGTTTATATATATATATACACACCTGCATATCACATATTTATAATATATCTGAGCGTATGTGTATATGTATGTGTGTGTGTATATATATATAAATACAAATGCATATCACATATATATAATATATCTGTGCGTATGTGTATATGTATGTGTGTGTGTATGTGTGTGTGTATATTGTATATATATATACATAAATGCATATCACATATATATATACAATATATCTGTGTGTATGTGTGTATGTATGTGTGTATGTGTGTGTGTGTGTGTGTGTTATTGTCAGTGAAGAAAAAAGAAAGTAATGTTAAAATTTGCTTGGCAACATGTTTCTTGATTTCCCTGGTGTATTGGTGATAAGTAATCATTCCATCTAACAGTCTCACATCTTTTAATCCCACTCCCACTTTCTCTTCTCTCTCACCCATACTTTCTTTTCTCTCTCACTCATTCTATCTTCTCCCCCCCCCCTCTCTCTCACTCATTATTTCTTTTACCCCTACTCTCTCACTCATTCTTTCTTTCACCCCTCTCCCTCACTCATTCGTTCTTCTCCCCCTCTCTCTCACTCATTCGTTCATTCTCCCCGTCTCTCTCACTCATTCTTTCTTCTCCCCTCTCTCTCACTCCCACTTTCTCTCACTCTCTCTCACCCATTCTTTCTTCTCTTTCTCTTTCTCTTTCTCTTTCTCCTTCTCTTTCTCTTTCTCTTTCTCTCTGTCTTTATCTCTCTTTCTTTCTCTCTTTCTCTTCTTTCTCTCTCTCACTCTCACTCATTCTTTCATCTCCCTCTCTGTCTCTCTCACTCATTCTTTCTTCTCCCTCTGACTCTCACTCACCAATTCTTTCTTCTCACTCACTCTTTCACCTTTCCCCTTCTCTCACCCATTATTTGTCCTCTCTCACTCTTTCTCTCTCTATCACCCATTCCTTCTCCTCTCTCACCCATTCCTTCTCCTCTCTCACCCATTCCTTCTCCTCTCTCACCCATTCCTTCTCCTCTCTCACCCATTCCTTCTCCCCTCTCACCCATTCCTTCTCCTCTCTCTATTCCTTCTCCTCTCTCACCCATTCCTTCTCCTCTCTCACCCATTCCTTCTCCTCTCTCACCCATTCCTTCTCCCCTCTCACCCATTCCTTCTCTTCTCTCACCCATTCCTTCTCCTCTCTCACTCTCATTCTTTCTCCCCTCTCACCCATTCCTTCTCCTCTCTCACCCATTCCTTCTCCTCTCTCACCCATTCCTTCTCCTCTCTCACCCATTCCTTCTCCTCTCCCACCCATTCCTTCTCCCCTCTCACCCATTCCTTCTCCTCTCTCTATTCCTTCTCCCCTCTAACCCATTCCTTCTCCTCTCTCACCCATTCCTTCTCCTCTCTCACCCATTCCTTCTCCCCTCTCACCCATTCCTTCTCTTCTCTCACCCATTCCTTCTCCTCTCTCACTCTCATTCTTTCTCCCCTCTCACCCATTCCTTCTCCGCTCTCACTCATTCCTTCTCCTCTCTCACCCATTCCTTCTCCTCTCTCTATTCCTTCTCCTCTCTCACCCATTCCTTCTCCTCTCCCCATTCCTTCTCCTCTCTCACCCATTCCTTCTCCTCTCTCACCCATTCCTTCTCCTCTCTCACCCATTCCTTCTCCTCTCTCACCCATTCCTTCTCCCCTCTCACCCATTCCTTCTCCTCTCTCTATTCCTTCTCCTCTCTCACCCATTCCTTCTCCTCTCTCACCCATTCCTTCTCCTCTCTCACCCATTCCTTCTCCCCTCTCACCCATTCCTTCTCTTCTCTCACCCATTCCTTCTCCTCTCTCACTCTCATTCTTTCTCCCCTCTCACCCATTCCTTCTCCTCTCTCACCCATTCCTTCTCCTCTCTCACCCATTCCTTCTCCTCTCTCACCCATTCCTTCTCCTCTCTCACCCATTCCTTCTCCTCTCTCACCCATTCCTTCTCCCCTCTCACCCATTCCTTCTCCTCTCTCTATTCCTTCTCCCCTCTAACCCATTCCTTCTCCTCTCTCACCCATTCCTTCTCCCCTCTCACCCATTCCTTCTCCTCTCTCACCCATTCCTTCTCCTCTCTCACCCATTCCTTCTCCCCTCTCACCCATTCCTTCTCCTCTCTCACACATTCCTTCTCCCCTCTCACCCATTCCTTCTCCTCTCTCTATTCCTTCTCCTCTCTCACCCATTCCTTCTCCCCTCTAACCCATTCCTTCTCCTCTCTCACCCATTCCTTCTCCCCTCTCACCCATTCCTTCTCCTCTCTCACCCATTCCTTCTCCTCTCTCACCCATTCCTCCTCCCCTCTCACCCATTCCTTCTCCTCTCTCACCCATTCCTTCTCCCCTCTCACCCATTCCTTCTCCTCTCTCTATTCCTTCTCCCCTCTAACCCATTCCTTCTCCTCTCTCACCCATTCCTTCTCCCCTCTCACCCATTCCTTCTCCTCTCTCTATTCCTTCTCCCCTCTCACCCATTCCTTCTCCTCTCTCACCCATTCCTTCTCCCCTCTCACCCATTCCTTCTCCTCTCTCTATTCCTTCTCCCCTCTCACCCATTCCTTCTCCTCTCTCACACATTCCTTCTCCCCTCTCACCCATTCCTTCTCCTCTCTCTATTCCTTCTCCTCTCTCACCCATTCCTTCTCCCCTCTCACCCATTCCTTCTCCTCTCTCTATTCCTTCTCCCCTCTCACCCATTCCTTCTCCCCTCTCACCCATTCCTTCTCCTCTCTCTATTCCTTCTCCTCTCTCACCCATTCCTTCTCCCCTCTAACCCATTCCTTCTCCTCTCTCACCCATTCCTTCTCCCCTCTCACCCATTCCTTCTCCTCTCTCACCCATTCCTTCTCCTCTCTCACCCATTCCTTCTCCCCTCTCACCCATTCCTTCTCCTCTCTCACCCATTCCTTCTCCCCTCTCACCCATTCCTTCTCCTCTCTCTATTCCTTCTCCCCTCTAACCCATTCCTTCTCCTCTCTCACCCATTCCTTCTCCCCTCTCACCCATTCCTTCTCCTCTCTCTATTCCTTCTCCCCTCTCACCCATTCCTTCTCCTCTCTCACCCATTCCTTCTCCCCTCTCACCCATTCCTTCTCCTCTCTCTATTCCTTCTCCCCTCTCACCCATTCCTTCTCCTCTCTCACACATTCCTTCTCCCCTCTCACCCATTCCTTCACCTCTCTCTATTCCTTCTCCTCTCTCACCCATTCCTTCTCCTCTCTCACCCATTCCTTCTCCCCTCTCACCCATTCCTTCTCCTCTCTCTATTCCTTCTCCCCTCTCACCCATTCCTTCTCCCCTCTCACCCATTCCTTCTCCTCTCTCTATTCCTTCTCCCCTCTCACCCATTCCTTCTCCTCTCTCACCCATTCCTTCTCCTCTCTCACCCATTCCTTCTCCCCTCTCACCCATTCCTTCTCCTCTCTCTATTCCTTCTCCCCTCTCACCCATTCCTTCTCCCCTCTCACCCATTCCTTCTCCTCTCTCACCCATTCCTTCTCCCCTCTCACCCATTCCTTCTCCCGTCTCACCCATTCCTTCTCCTCTCTCTATTCCTTCTCCCCTCTCACCCATTCCTTCTCCTCTCTCACCCATTCCTTCTCCTCTCTCACCCATTCCTTCTCCCGTCTCACCCATTCCTTCTCCTCTCTCTATTCCTTCTCCCCTCTCACCCATTCCTTCTCCTCTCTCACCCATTCCTTCTCCCCTCTCACCCATTCCTTCTCCTCTCTCACCCATTCCTTCACCCCTCTCACCCATTCCTTCTCCTCTCTCACCCATTCCTTCTCCTCTTCTATTCCTTCTCCCCTCTCACCCATTCCTTCTCCTCTCTCTATTCCTTCTCCCCTCTAACCCATTCCTTCTCCTCTCTCACCCATTCCTTCTCCCCTCTCACCCATTCCTTCTCCCCTCTCACCCATTCCTTCTCCTCTCTCACCCATTCCTTCTCCTCTCTCACCCATTCTTTCTCCCCTGTCACCCATTCCTTCTCCTCTCTCCCCATTCCTTCTCCTCTCTCACCCATTCCTTCTCCTCTCCCCATTCCTTCTCCTCTCTCACTCTCATTCTTTCTCCCCTCTCACCCATTCCTTCTCCTCTCTCACCCATTCTTTCTCCCCTCTCACCCATTCCTTCTCCCCTCTCACCCATTCCTTCTCCTCTCTCCCCATTCCTTCTCCTCTCTCACCCATTCCTTCTCCTCTCTCTATTCCTTCTCCTCTCTCACCCAATCCTTCTCCTCTCTCTATTCCTTCTCCCCTCTCACCCATTCCTTCTCCCCTCTCACCCATTCCTTCTCCTCTCTCTATTCCTTCTCCCCTCTAACCTATTCCTTCTCCTCTCGAACCCATTCCTTCTCCCCTCTCACCCATTCCTTCTCCTCTCTCTATTCCTTCTCCCCTCTAACCCATTCCTTCTCCTCTCTCACCCATTCCTTCTCCCCTCTCACCCATTCCTTCTCCTCTCTCTATTCCTTCTCCCCTCTCACCCATTCCTTCTCCTCTCTCACCCATTCCTTCTCCCCTCTCACCCATTCCTTCTCCTCTCTCTATTCCTTCTCCCCTCTCACCCATTCCTTCTCCTCTCTCACACATTCCTTCTCCCCTCTCACCCATTCCTTCTCCTCTCTCTATTCCTTCTCCTCTCTCACCCATTCCTTCTCCCCTCTCACCCATTCCTTCTCCTCTCTCTATTCCTTCTCCCCTCTCACCCATTCCTTCTCCCCTCTCACCCATTCCTTCTCCTCTCTCTATTCCTTCTCCTCTCTCACCCATTCCTTCTCCCCTCTAACCCATTCCTTCTCCTCTCTCACCCATTCCTTCTCCCCTCTCACCCATTCCTTCTCCTCTCTCACCCATTCCTTCTCCTCTCTCACCCATTCCTTCTCCCCTCTCACCCATTCCTTCTCCTCTCTCACCCATTCCTTCTCCCCTCTCACCCATTCCTTCTCCTCTCTCTATTCCTTCTCCCCTCTAACCCATTCCTTCTCCTCTCTCACCCATTCCTTCTCCCCTCTCACCCATTCCTTCTCCTCTCTCTATTCCTTCTCCCCTCTCACCCATTCCTTCTCCTCTCTCACCCATTCCTTCTCCCCTCTCACCCATTCCTTCTCCTCTCTCTATTCCTTCTCCCCTCTCACCCATTCCTTCTCCTCTCTCACACATTCCTTCTCCCCTCTCACCCATTCCTTCACCTCTCTCTATTCCTTCTCCTCTCTCACCCATTCCTTCTCCTCTCTCACCCATTCCTTCTCCCCTCTCACCCATTCCTTCTCCTCTCTCTATTCCTTCTCCCCTCTCACCCATTCCTTCTCCCCTCTCACCCATTCCTTCTCCTCTCTCTATTCCTTCTCCCCTCTCACCCATTCCTTCTCCTCTCTCACCCATTCCTTCTCCTCTCTCACCCATTCCTTCTCCCCTCTCACCCATTCCTTCTCCTCTCTCTATTCCTTCTCCCCTCTCACCCATTCCTTCTCCCCTCTCACCCATTCCTTCTCCTCTCTCACCCATTCCTTCTCCCCTCTCACCCATTCCTTCTCCTCTCTCTATTCCTTCTCCCCTCTCACCCATTCCTTCTCCTCTCTCACCCATTCCTTCTCCTCTCTCACCCATTCCTTCTCCTCTCTCACCCATTCCTTCTCCCGTCTCACCCATTCCTTCTCCTCTCTCTATTCCTTCTCCCCTCTCACCCATTCCTTCTCCTCTCTCACCCATTCCTTCTCCTCTCTCACCCATTCCTTCTCCCGTCTCACCCATTCCTTCTCCTCTCTCTATTCCTTCTCCCCTCTCACCCATTCCTTCTCCTCTCTCACCCATTCCTTCTCCCCTCTCACCCATTCCTTCTCCTCTCTCACCCATTCCTTCACCCCTCTCACCCATTCCTTCTCCTCTCTCACCCATTCCTTCTCCTCTTCTATTCCTTCTCCCCTCTCACCCATTCCTTCTCCTCTCTCTATTCCTTCTCCCCTCTAACCCATTCCTTCTCCTCTCTCACCCATTCCTTCTCCCCTCTCACCCATTCCTTCTCCTCTCTCACCCATTCCTTCTCCCCTCTCACCCATTCCTTCTCCTCTCTCTATTCCTTCTCCCCTCTCACCCATTCCTTCTCCTCTCTCACCCATTCCTTCTCCTCTCTCACCCATTCCTTCTCCTCTCTCACCCATTCCTTCTCCCGTCTCACCCATTCCTTCTCCTCTCTCTATTCCTTCTCCCCTCTCACCCATTCCTTCTCCTCTCTCACCCATTCCTTCTCCTCTCTCACCCATTCCTTCTCCCCTCTCACCCATTCCTTCTCCTCTCTCACCCATTCCTTCTCCTCTCTCACCCATTCTTTCTCCCCTGTCACCCATTCCTTCTCCTCTCTCCCCATTCCTTCTCCTCTCTCACCCATTCCTTCTCCTCTCCCCATTCCTTCTCCTCTCTCACTCTCATTCTTTCTCCCCTCTCACCCATTCCTTCTCCTCTCTCACCCATTCTTTCTCCCCTCTCACCCATTCCTTCTCCCCTCTCACCCATTCCTTCTCCTCTCTCCCCATTCCTTCTCCTCTCTCACCCATTCCTTCTCCTCTCTCTATTCCTTCTCCTCTCTCACCCAATCCTTCTCCTCTCTCTATTCCTTCTCCCCTCTCACCCATTCCTTCTCCCCTCTCACCCATTCCTTCTCCTCTCTCTATTCCTTCTCCCCTCTAACCTATTCCTTCTCCTCTCGAACCCATTCCTTCTCCCCTCTCACCCATTCCTTCTCCTCTCTCTATTCCTTCTCCCCTCTCACCCATTCCTTATCCTCTCTCACCCATTCCTTCTCCCCTCTCACCCATTCCTTCTCCTCTCTCACCAATTCCTTCTCCTCTCTCACTCTCTTTCTTTCTCCCCTCTCACCCATTCCTTCTCCTCTCTCACCCATTCTTTCTCCCCTCTCACCCATTCCTTCTCCTCTCTCACCCATTCCTTCTCCTCTCTCCCCATTCCTTCTCCTCTCTCACTCATTCCTTCTCCTCTCTCTATTCCTTCTCCTCTCTCACCCATTCCTTCTCCTCTCTCTATTCCTTCTCCCCTCTCACACATTCCTTCTCCTCTCTCACCCATTCCTTCTCCCTCTCACCCCATTCCTTCTCCTCTCTCTATTCCTTCTCCCCTCTCACCCATTCCTTCTCCTCTCTCACCAATTCCTTCTCCTCTCTCACACACTCATTCTTTCTCCCCTCTCACCCATTCCTTCTCCTCTCTCACCCATTCCTTCTCCCCTCTCACCCATTCCTTCTCCTCTCTCCCCATTCCTTCTCCTCTCTCACCCATTCCTTCTCCTCTCTCTATTCCTTCTCCTCTCACCATTCCTTCTCCTCTCTCTATTCCTTCTCCCCTCTCACCCATTCCTTCTCCTCTCTCCCCATTCCTTCTCCTCTCTCACCCATTCCTTCTCCTCTCTCACCCATTTCTTCTCCTCTCTCTCACCCATTCCTTCTCCTCTCTCACCCATTTCTTCTCCTCTCTCACCCATTCCTTCTCCTCTCTCACCCATTCCTTCTCCCTCTCTCACCCATTCCTTCTCCTCTCTCACCCATTCCTTCTCCTCTCTCCCCATTCCTTCTCCTCTCTCACCCATTCCTTCTCCTCTCTCTCACCCATTCCTTCTCCCCTCTCACCCATTCCGTCTCCCCTCTCACCCATTTCTTCTCCTCTCTCTCACCCATTCTTTCCCCCCTCTCACCCATTCCTTCTCCTCTCTCACCCATTCCTTCTCCTCTCTCTCACCCATTCCTTCTCCCCTCTCACCCATTCCTTCTCCCCTCTCACCCATTTCTTCTCCTCTCTCTCACCCATTCTTTCCCCCCTCTCACCCATTCCTTCTCCTCTCTCACCCATTCCTTCTCCTCTCTCTCACCCATTCCTTCTCCCCTCTCACCCATTCCTTCTCCCCTATCACCCACTTCTTCTCCTCTCTCTCACCCATTCTTTCCCCCCTCTCACCCATTCCTTCTCCTCTCTCACCCATTCCTTCTCCTCTCTCACCCATTCCTTCTCCTCTCTCACTCTCATTCTTTCTCCCCTCGCACCCATTTCTTCTCCTCTCGCTCACCCATTCCTTCTCCCCTCTCACCCATTCCTTCTCCCCTCTCACGCATTCCTTCTCCTCTCTCCCACATTCCTTCTCCTCTCTCACCCATTCCTTCTCCTCTCTCACTCTCATTCTTTCTCCCCCTCACCCATTTCTTCTCCTCTCTCTCACCCATTCCTTCTCCTCTCTCACCCATTCCTTCTCCTCTCTCACCCATTCCTTCTCCTCTCTCTATTCCTTCTCCTCTCTCACCCATTCCTTCTCCCCTCTCACCCATTCCTTCTCCTCTCTCACCCATTCCTTCTCCTCTCTCCCCATTCCTTCTCCTCTCTCACCCATTCCTTCTCCTCTCTCTCACCCATTCCTTCTCCCCTCTCACCCATTCTTTCTCCCCTCTCACCCATTTCTTCTCCTCTCTCTCACCCATTCTTTCCCCCCTCTCACCCATTCCTTCTCCTCTCTCACCCATTCCTTCTCCTCTCTCACCCATTCCTTCTCCTCTCTCACTCTCATTCTTTCTCCCCTCGCACCCATTTCTTCTCCTCTCTCTCACCCATTCCTTCTCCCCTCTCACCCATTCCTTCTCCCCTCTCACCCATTCCTTCTCCTCTCTCCCACATTCCTTCTCCTCTCTCACCTATTCCTTCTCCTCTCTCACTCTCATTCTTTCTCCCCTCTCACCCATTTCTTCTCCTCTCTCTCACCCATTCCTTCTCCTCTCTCACCCATTCCTTCTCCTCTCTCACCCATTCCTTCTCCTCTCTCACCCATTCCTTCTCCTCTCTCTATTCCTTCTCCTCTCTCACCCATTCCTTCTCCTCTCTCACCCATTCCTTCTCCTCTCTCACCCATTCTTTCCCCCCTCTCACCCATTCCTTCTCCTCTCTCACCCATTCCTTCTCCTCTCTCACCCATTCCTTCTCCTCTCTCACTCTCATTCTTTCTCCCCTCGCACCCATTTCTTCTCCTCTCTCTCACCCATTCCTTCTCCCCTCTCACCCATTCCTTCTCCCCTCTCACCCATTCCTTCTCCTCTCTCCCACATTCCTTCTCCTCTCTCACCCATTCCTTCTCCTCTCTCACTCTCATTCTTTCTCCCCCTCACCCATTTCTTCTCCTCTCTCTCACCCATTCCTTCTCCTCTCTCACCCATTCCTTCTCCTCTCTCACCCATTCCTTCTCCTCTCTCTATTCCTTCTCCTCTCTCACCCATTCCTTCTCCTCTCTCCCCATTCCTTCTCCTCTCTCACCCATTCCTTCTCCTCTCTCTCACCCATTCCTTCTCCCCTCTCACCCATTCTTTCTCCCCTCTCACCCATTTCTTCTCCTCTCTCTCACCCATTCCTTCTCCTCTCTCCCACATTCCTTCTCCTCTCTCACCCATTCCTTCTCCTCTCTCACCCATTCCTTCTCCTCTCTCACCCATTCCTTCTCCTCTCTCTATTCCTTCTCCTCTCTCACCCATTCCTTCTCCTCTCTCACCCATTCCTTCTCCTCTCTCACCCATTCCTTCTCCTCTCTCTATTCCTTCTCCTCTCTCACCAATTCCTTCTCTTCTCTCACCCATTCTTTCCTCTTCCCCTCTCTCTCTCACTCTCTCGCTTTTCGCCTGCCGTATTACGTATTTTGTAAACAAGCATATATATCCGTGTTTAAATTGAGATTAATATGTAATACACAAACACACACACACACACACACACACACACACACACACACACACACACACACACACACACACACACACACATATATATATATATATAAATATATATATATATATATATATATATATATATATATATTTATATATATATATATATATATATATATATATATATATATATATATATATATATATATATATATATATATATACTTATATATGTGTGTGTGTGCATGTGTGTGAGTGTGTGTATCCCTTGAATATCAACAACAGGTAAAAGCGATCTCAGTAAAAACACACCTTATTTTTCGTAATTTGCACACACGAAAATCCATCGCGCAATCAAATGTTCATGGCCTGACAATCTTTCATATATACAAGCAATGTTTGCCAGTCATCTGGTAAAATGTGTTACAATTGGCTGAACGAGATTTGTGTGAAAGAACATATAATTGATGTAGAGGAGGTACTCCGACATTAAAATAATTTCATTGTTGACTGTAACTCGGAACATAAGTAAATTTGTTAATCTTAAAATGTTATTGGTTGTGTGCGGAAGGAGAAAATAAGATAAGAGTTACAGGATGTAATAATTGTTTCTACTTTTGGCACAAGGCCAGCAATTACTCAGTGAATTACTGGCACTTTATTTTATCGACCCCGTAAGGATGACAAGCTAAGTTAACATCGGCGGGATTTGAACTCAGACCATAAAGGGTCGTAACTCTTTGCTGCAAAGTATGGCGTTCTATGTATGTATGTATTATATTTTGTATGAGGAAAGGGTTATAATGCAGTTGAAATAAACATACATGCATTATTGACTGTATTGACTCCTGCATTGTACACCAATTTTCCCTGCTCATAACGTTTTGCCTGTGTTTTTTTTTTATTGTGATTCTTCTGCTTGTGCCTTTTCCTTATACCTATTACACTTCCAACCAGTGCTGCCTGTAATCGTGTTCTTTCAAGCAGAACATCTTTTTAACTCCTAACTCTCCACATGATGCCTTTGTCACTAATAACAATTATGTACCCTAAATGTTCTAAATGACTAGGATTTTAGTTACATGTTTCGACATTCCTTATGCTCCGATAATTCCAGACTTCCCTCTGGAAGAAACAATTGTCAGTAAATAAATGTTCTAAACTAAAATGTGATCATTTTAACAATTTATATATATATATATATATATATATATATATATATATATATATATATATATATATATACATATATATATATATATATATATATATATATATATATATATATATATATATATATATATATATATATACACTAGCTATGCTGATGACACTAAGGTAACACAGGCAATCAAAAACCCGGCTGACGCTGCCCTTTTACAACAAGATCTGGATGCCATATACAAATGGGCGGAAGAAAACAACGTACAGTTTAATGCTGGCAAATTCCAATCCCTACAATATAAACCTGCAAACACAAATACAGTACAACACACTTACGCAGGACCAGGAGGGACCGATATCCCCGTGTCAAAATCGATACGAGACCTGGGTATAGACAATGTGCAGAAGACTCGCTGGCTGGATCTTGACGACATTCCGGACTAGCGACCGAGACACCATTTTGACAGTATGGAAGACATTTTTTCTAAGCCGCCTGCACTATTGCTCCCAGTTGTGGTCACTCCATAGTGTCAAACTAACCACGGAGCTTGAGGCAATCCAGCGAAGTTACACCAAGAGGATTGCCACGATGAAGGAGATAAGCTACTGGGAGAGGCTAAAAGAACTGAACCTCTACTCCTTGGAAAGAAGACGGGAGAGATACGCAGTGATTTACATGTGGAAAATCCTGGAGGGACTAGCACCAAACTTTGGCATTGGGAGCTGGGCCAACCGTCGAACAGGACGTCACTGTGTGGTGCCAAAGGTCCCGTCTTTCACATCTAGAAT
>OZ024741.1:214598792-214628792 GCA_964016885.1 Eledone cirrhosa | reverse complement strand
AATATCAAATTGGGTAAATCTACACTTACTTTTACCTTGTATATTATTAAACCAAGAAATAACAGAGGAAGTATTTAGCCACTGTGATAGGTCAGTGTTAGTTCTAATTTGGAGAATTATTTTTCTTAAGATTTTTTTACTTGCAAGGCCAACTTTATATATATATATATAAATTCATCTCTAACGCATCTAATACCACCACAGACATGTTTTGCTCTTGAAACTACTGGTAGCGTGGAGGTTGCTTAAATTGTTAATATACGTATGTTCAAATTTTGTGTTGATATGTTTGTCTATTCCTTTCTACCTATACATTCAAATGCGTGCATAAACATACACAGAAACATACATACGTACATAAACAGACACACGCACATAAACATACATACGTACACACAACCCTTTTCCCTATTTCCTGATGACTTCATACGAGCTACACAGTTCTAGTCATGTAGAAGTTATTACTCTATAATATGTATATATATATATATATATATATATATATATATATAAATATATATATATATATATATATATATATATACACACACAAAATGGAAGACCTTCCTAAAGTCAATGATAACCATGACTGCAGGAAGGCTCTTGCTCTAGCTCCCATTAATATCCTCCTCAGCATCAGGATGTGACTGGTGGTTGATCTTCCCTCTCTGAAACCGTTCTGGTTCGCCTTGAGCTTCTTCTCCATCTCTGAGACTTGGACATTGACCAAGAAGCTCACTCAGATGGTGGATGGGTGCTACACGAGAATGCTGAGGATGGCTCTGAACATTAATGAGTATACACTGAGGATGAAGAAATCAGAGCTGTACAGGAGCCTCCCAAAAGTCAGATCGAGAGTAGCAAGGAGGAGACTGAGGTTAGCTGGACATGCTCATTGACATCCAGAGTTGACACTGCACTCAGTGCTCCTGTTGGAGACCTTGCATGGACACACTGGAAGAGGTAAACCGAGGTTGACTTATGTTGATGCCCTATGAACAGACACGGGTCTCTTGGAGACGCAGGACATGGCAGCGATGATGAGGGACAGAGATCGCTGGAGAGAAATCGTCCATGGATCTCCGGAATTTTACCCGCCCTAAATAGATAGATATATACAAAATGAATGAATGTAGGAATCGCAAGTCGTCATAACAAAATATTTTGTTATAACGACTTCTACATTCATTCATTTTGCTTATAGCAGCTCTGCTTGAACACTCTACTAAATATTAACCCCTCTTTAATATTTTAACACTACTAACCCAAGCATTGAGCCCACCTCACTTCGGCTATCGGCATTTAGTAATTTGCATCGCACCTCTCACTCTCTCTCTCTCTCACTCTGTCTCTCTCCTATCTTACGATACATATATCCTCTCGTATATATATATATATACGAAAATGTATATGTATATATATATATATATAGGAAAATGTTGAAGACCCCGTCGGCAGAGCTTAAGCCGTTTCGACGGCTATTTCTGGACTAATTTAGTCCAGAAATAGCCGTCGAAACGGCTTGAGAATGTGCTCCGAAATCATTAGACTTGTACGTCGAACCTACGGGTCCAGAATCAGTCAGATCCACACAATGATCGCGTCTCGAGCTGTCTTGTTTTGTCTCGAGCTGTGGTCGAGCTGTGGTCTTGTTTTGCTTAACTAATGAATATTTCCAGCTCTGGGCACCTAACCTCTGCATGAACCCAGCTACCTAGCTGCCTTCCACTGCATATTGCACATTGAGCACATGCCTTTACGCTTTGGCTTCTAACTAATTCACCAATCTCTCTTCTCCTCTCCTATCTCCTCTCCTATCTCCATCTCTCTCTTTAAGATTGGTTACTCTTGAACTGTGTACACTTGAGCTCACGTAGTTGAGCTACTTACTGTTAGAAGTCACCATGTTGAACAAGCAGGAACTCAGGATATCACTTATGTCCATTCATATCCTGGACAGGAAGACATACCTCAAACCCCTAATACAGAGTGTCAACTCTTTCATCCGAAGAATACGATGGAAGGCCTTCCACTTCGACCGTGCGGTTGCTGCTGACGCCGGAAGTACAGCAAACAAATATGGATTTACAGCCTGCAAGAACCCTCTACACAACATCCTGCTGGACCCTTTTGAGAAAGATCTATTTAACTTCGTCAGGAGCATTACATTCAAAAAGCATTATAGACACAAGAATAATTTCCTCACAAAATTAGCAACAACTATAAACAAATTTAAAGATAGCCACTTCTTACATGTTATGTCTGACAAAACTAAAAATCTATACACCATAACTCCTGAAACTTACAACTATTTCCTTATTAAGGAACTTAATAAAAACTATTAAAAAACTATACACTCCAGTGTAAAGTTACTTAAGCGAAAAGCCCAGGCTTTGGTTAAGGACTTGCATCTGGATAGATTTACCCACCCTTATGTACCTACAACCCCAGGTTTTCTCTCAAGGATCACAAGCCAAACTTTATAGAGAACCCATCTATTTTAGTTATAAGTCCAACCACATCTGACTTGGATTGTATCAGTAAGAACATCCTTGATAGGATCATCCCTGGACTACGGGATGATATCACCTACAAGCTGTGGTCCAACACCGGCCAAGTCATTAGATGGTCCTCCGATCCTAGGTCCAAGGAATCTATAAGGTTCCTCCAATTTGACATTGACAGCTACTACGCTTCAATAACCCCGGCACTGCTCAACATAGCATTAACCCTAGCCAGCACCAACTCTGACATAACCAATAATGAGATTGACATCATACTTATGGCTAGGCAGACCATCATTGAATTCAACGGAGCACTCTGGACTAGAAAAGACAGAACAGACAACTTTGACATCACTATGCGCTCAAGCTACTCTGCGCAAATCACCGATTTAGTTGGAATTTACCTATTACATAACATCAGACCTGAAATCCAACTCTTGCAAAGCGGAATATATAGGGACGACGCCCTATTTGCAGTACACAATTGCACTAATCGAGGCATTGACTTGCTAAAAAAAATTACATAGATTCTTTAAAAATAACGGTCTCTCTATCACCATCGAGCCGAACCATAAAGTAGTAAACTTCCTCGACGTTACCCTAGATCTTAACAATAACCTATATTGCCCTTATCATAAACCAGGTGAAATACTTACATATAGTAGCCCACACTCTAACCACCCACCGGCAATCATCAGAGCAGTAATCAAATCTATCTCGTATAGGATCTCCATGCTATCAGCAAATGAGGAGATATTTATAAACCATGCGGCATATTATAATAAGGCTCTTTCTGAATCTGGTTATGAACAGTCCATTTACTACATACCTAAATGCCATAACACAGCACTTCACCACAACCATAATAAACTTAACACTAGAACTAGAAATACCTTAGCATATAGCCAGATTCGCCGGAATTTTAGCAGTAACAGCACCTATACAGGGAACCTTAATGGTGGCAGTGCTACTTCCCACTCCAAGTAGCAAACTAAAAATCAACCCTAGAATAGGAATCAGCAATGGGATGACAAATAACAAATGCCCAGGTAATAATAACCCTATGAAGGCCCCTACCAACTCCACTAGAACCCCTAGAAGGAATAGCCCTAGAAATATCACATGGCTTAACCTCCCCATTCTCATCTAATCTAACCACTAATATCCCTAAACGCTTCTTCTCTATCCTATCTAAACATTTCCCCTCCCAACCATAGATATTACAAACTCTTTAATAAAAACATTAAAATCTCATTCTCCACAACACCTAACCTAACTAGCCATCATAAACTAAGACAGTATAACTCCCTCAACGCGGTATCACCACCCCCATCAAATTCACCACGCCACTACACCAATACTTACTCTAGTAGCACACCTCCCACATCTAATCCTTCTAGCACGGACCAAACGCATAGTTTAAACAACCCTACTCTCACTAACCGCAGAAGTAACTGCAACTGCCGTTACCCTAATGCATGCCCACTAAATGGACATTGCCTGACACCCAATATAGTTTATAGGTGCACAGTTAAAACTGCTTCGCATACCAGCTCCTATATTGGCTCTACATCTAACCCTGTTAAGGTACGCTATTACGCGCACTCTTTTTCCTTCCGAGACCCTAACAACAGATGTTCGACATCTCTAGTTAGGCTCATTAAAAACCTTAAATTAACCAACATTGAACACTCACCAACATGGGATATCTTGGCTATGGCCCAACCGTTCAATGGAATAATGAATGTCTTGTGACCTCTGTCTTACCGAAGCATATTACATAACTCTATCGCGACCTCTATCGAGTAACGATAGAACGGAGGTAACTATTAGCTGTCAACATCGAAGGGCTAATTCCTTCGCCAACAGAATATTTTACCCAACATAGTCATCTAGCCCCATTTTTACTTATAGCTAATAAGTTAAATAGTTATAGCTTACTTAGATAATTATAAGTTACCTCTCTTACATTGTCTCTCAATTAAAAAATTAGCACTTGTTAACTATAAACTACCCACAATTTCTAATTTCTCAAGAGGTTACTTCCCCTGAAACCACCCTCTAATTAGTAAGGTAAATATGTCCATTGGCGGCCATCCTGTTACCCATAGGCAGAACTCACACAATGCAGCCTCCAAAGAAGAATACTGCTCGATTATGGCAGACAATAGATATACCCAGGCCACCATAGTGAAATACCAATATATGGAACATTACATTCATGTAACATTCTTTCTTTATTTTAATTTATATTCCGTTTGAAGTTCCGATGATCTGCTCTAATTGTACCTAAGTTAATTATCTTCAACTGAACTAGTTCAATAATGATCTATAATCATTTGATCCAGGAACATTATATGGAGTAGGGAAACAATAGTAAACGGACATTATTATTATTAATAACTCTATGCTTCAAAGCATGGCGTCCGTAGAGGGTCGGACGCCATGCTTTGAAGCATAGAGTTACCTCCCTGTATGATCTGAGTTCAAATCCCGTCGAGGTTAACTTTGCCTTTCATCCTTACGGGGTCGATAAAATAAAGTACCAGTAATGCACTGGATAATTGCTGGCCTTGTGCCAAAAGTAGAAACAATTATTATTAATATTATTATTATTATTATTCTCTACATTACTTACATTAAACTAAAACTATATTGACAATCTTTTAATAATGTCTTCCTTGTCAAATTTGTGGTCTTGTTTTGCTTAAACATTGAATATATATATATGTATATATATATATATATGTATATATATGTGTATATATGTATATATATATATATATATATATATATATATATATATATATATATATATATATATATATATATATATATATATATATATATATATATATATATTTATATATATACATATATGTACAAATATATATATATATATATATATATATATATATATACATATATGTACAAATATATATATATATATATATATATATATATATACATATATGTACATATATATATATATATATATATATATATATATATATATATATATATATATATATATATATATATATATATATATATATATATATGTATGGATGTATATATATATATATATATATATATATATATATATATATATTTATAGGAACCAGTAAGACCCCGACAGCTGAGCTCAAGCCGTTTCGACGGCTAATTCTGGACATTTATATACATATATGTACAATACAAATATATATATATATATATGTATGGATGTGTATATATATATATATATATATATATATATATATATATATATATTTATACCTATATATATATATTTATAGGAGGAAGTTATAGTCCACTTGAAGCATTGTGTAATGAGGTATAAGCCTTTGTATATGTATTATAAAGCCAAAACAATGCAGGTATGGACATAGAATAAAGAATGCAAATGCAAAAGATATTGTTGACAATTAGTCTTTTACCTTAATTATCGAGATAATATCTCTTCTTCGGAGAGAAGTAAAGCGCTTAAACCAGTGTTCTAAATAGCTTGCCAATTCATGCTGACAGGAAATGGTATAGAGTATCTGTTCTATCTCTAATGTCAAAGAGTTAAGGTTAGGTGGATAAAGAGTAGTCTCCCTTTAAAAGTTTTTTTTTGTACATTCCTGTTTAAGTGTGTGGGAGAATGTGTGAGGTGTAAGTATGTGTGTGTGTGTGTGTGTGAGTGTGAGGAGATATGTCTATACGTAAATGTGGGGGATAGATGTTATCTCGTGTTAGAACTGGTCTTTGTGTGTGTATGTATGTGTGTGAGAGAGAATAAGTGGAGGTGTAAGCGTGTGTGTGTGTGTGTGTGTGTGTGTGTGTGTGTGTGTATGTGTGTGTGTGTGTGTGTGTGTGTGTGTCTGTGTGTGTGTGTGTGTGTGTGTGCGAGTGTGCGTGCGTGTGTGTGAGAGGAGGGGGTGTAAATATGGGGCTAGATGCTATATCAAGTTATAAATTGGGTGTTGATTTCTAGTCTATTATTGATTGGTGGTTGTGTTTTGTCTATAATTAGTGCTTCCTTAATTCTAAGATTGCCGAGGTTTCTTTCCTTAGTTTCTATCCTAACTGTTATGGTTTTGTCGGTGTTTTTGCATTTAACTAGGTGTTTCTTAAATGAGGAAGCGTTAGTATTGAGGTGTTCTTTTATTCTTATGTGAAATGGTCTGGTGGTGCTACCTACGTAGAAGTTGCTGCATTTGTCGCACTCTAGTCTGTATACGACGTAAGCCTGGTGGCATAGGTCTGTGTCGTTGATGGGGCAGTTGGCTAGCTTGCAGCAGTTGTCATGTCTGGTGGAGCGTCTTTTGGTTAGCTGTCCGCGTATAGAAGGACCTGAGTGGGCCAGTTGGATATCTAGTCCCTCTCGTCTAATAGCTCTGTGGATGGCTGTTGTTGTTTCGTCACTGAAGCGTGGGAGCTTCAGGAAGCAAGTGTTAGTGCCTCGGGTGTGGTGTTCTCTGTTCTTTCTGGCACGGTTTATGGTGGATGTCGTGTATCCGTTCAGTTTGAGTACTTCCAGGAAATGTGTGGTGTGTGTGTCTCGGTCTCTAGCGTCGGTGCATTTGTTCCGGATACGTGTTAGTTCGTTCCTTATGTATCCGAAGTTAGCGCCGGCTGGGAGGGCCGATCTGAAATGTACGAACAGGTCCCTGCTGGCGGCTTTTTTATAGAAGCAAGTGTGGATGTTGCCTTCCTCTGTTACCCTGAGTTGGATGTCCAGTAGGGATAAGGATCCGCGGTCATCGATGTGTTCCATGCTGAACTTTATACTGGCGTCCATGCTGGAGAATGTTGTGTATATTTTATCCGCCTCCTCAGGGGATGATGTAAGGATGAGTATGTCATCTACATATCGAGTGAAGAAGGTATGGGAATGGCAGGTGTTGTGGGCTCGGCATTCTAGCTGGTTCTTATAGGTGATGGCCAGCAGGCCCGATAGGCTGGATCCCATGGGTAATCCTGTTGTCTGTCTGTATGTGTGGTGGTGGAAGGTGAAGTACGTGTTGTCCACTGTGAAGGATAATAGCTGGTGTATGTCCGTCGGAAGGAGGCCGTAGCAGTGGATGTCCTCTGCGACCACGCAGTCCGTCAATAAATCGACAGCTCGATGAGCGAGGACTGTAGTATAGAGGGAGACAACGTCGAGGCTAAAGGCGTATCTATTTAGTGTAAGTTGTGCTGGCTGGAGTTGGTGTAGTCTATGTATGACTTCATCGGAGCTACTGACGTGCCCGGGAAAGGTGGAAAGTAGAGGCTTGAGGACCTGGGAGAGGAGCCAGGAAATGTTGTATAGGGGTCCTTCTATGCTAGAGACGATGGGTCTTATTTGTGTCTTAGTACTATTCTTGTGGGTCTTGATGAGGTGGTAGAAAGCGGGCAGTCTGCTATTTCTAGTGGTGTAGTTGTGCTTCACTTTATTTGGGAGTTGTCTTCTCTTACAGATGTCGAACCAGATGGAGTTGGTCTGTTTTTCGATCTGGGCTGCAGTCATGTCCTGGATCTCTGTATATAGTTCATTGTTGCTTAGGTGTTCAAAGGCTAGGTTGTTGTACGTGGCTTGAGAGATGACGCAAACTCTTTACCTTTGTCGGATGTTAAGTATATAAGTTCCCTATTCCGTAGGTTCTTCAGGGCAAGTTGTTGTGTCCTGGAGAGGTTTGGGGCTAACTTCTTCTGTTTCCGTAAGATGTTAAATACGGAATGTTTTAGCCTCGAGCTTTTCTTCAAGCTCGCAGTTGGCAGGCGGTGGACAGAGTGGGCGATCCAGTTGGTATATCGGGAATCTGCGTTTGTTAGGTTACGTGGTGTTGTTGCCGAGAGTCGATATCCATTTTAGTTGGTAGGTAACCCGACAGAAATTCGTTTGTATGTCGAGCCATAATTTGTCGCCCAGTCTCTGTTTCAATATGAACTTGGGACCCAGGCTGAGGAGGTCTAATTCCTCTCGGGAGAGGGATCCTGTCAAGTCTGTGACGAGGTGTTTTGCGTCAGGTGTGTTGTTAGTCGGTGTTGGTACAGGCTTGTTCGTCTCTGTTGGTGCTTAGAGTTGGGATGTTGTTAAGACGGTTAGCCGTGCTGAGTTTGAGAAATGTTTGCGTTAGTCGTATTTTCTCGTAGTCTCGGCGATGGTGGTATGACCTGTCTATAGCGGCGGAGATAACTCTGGACAGAGGTTCTGGGGTTCCAGCGAGTTGTTGTACAAGGCTGGAAATAGTCCGTATGTGTTGTAGCGTGCGGTGTAGGTGCTGTATGAGTTTTATTAGGCAGAATTTTTGTATGTAGCTAAGTGATCATTTGAGGCCTGGTGATTTGAAGCATGTTGGTAGGTGCAAGTTTTTGATAGTTTTGGGGATGATGTTGTTATTCATAAGGGTGTTTCAGTCACAATAATTCGCAATAAATACAGAATGAAAACTTCGTCCGAAGCCATTTTCAACGAGATGTCTTAAGAAGAATATTGTTTCATTAGTTCCTTGACTTTGTTCGTTCAATTCTCTCAGCTTCATTTGTGGATAGTCCGGATACACGATGTTCATCGGGAACAATAGGAGTATCTTTACTCTTCGGTCATTCAATACAACAACAACAACAACAACAAGATAACAACAACATAACAACAACATAACAACAACAACGGCAACATAACAACAACAACAATAACAATAATAATAATATATTATAATGATAATAATAAAAAATGTAAACAACGAAGGATATTACATCTTATTAATTCGAATCATTGTGACCTTGTACGAAATTACAATTTCAAAAAATAATTAAACGCAATAATGAATCTCAACGGAAAGGATATTTTTTATGGAAATTTAAAGAATTAAAAACAAAAATTATTATTCTACCTCGAATATGAAAATTGAACGGAAAGAAAAAAACATTTTTAGAGGTAAAAAGGCTTAAATCTTTATGTAGAAGTTAAGATATGATCACGTGATCATAGTGTTTAAATTATAACAATGACCACTGATTAGTAATAAAATTATAGAGAAACAAAAAATTCAAGTCATTTTCATGAATTTGGCAAGGTAGACATTTTGTTGTCCTTTTCTTTGTAATCCGCGTGAATATTTGTATGTATACATGTATGTATGTGTGTTCTCCTACATGGATATAAAGTAGTGGCTGTACTTGAAAACGAGTTGGCAGCCACCATATATATATGTATGTATATATGTGTATGTATGTGTATGTATGTATGTATATGTATTATGTATATATGTATGTGTATGTGTATATAAATGTGTATGTATGTATATATATATAATATGTATATATGTATATATATGTATGTATATGTATATGTATATGTATATATGTGTATGTATATATATATATATGTGTATGTATATGTATGTGTATATCTATGTATATGAATGTATATATATATGTATGTATATTTATGTCAGGTCACCAGTTGGTGCTACTGGTAACATGTATCCCAGTACAATCTGTCTCACGGTCAGGTCATTGGCGACTAAACTGGCAACCCCACCAAGGTTTCTTGGTGAGGAGGGTAACTTTGGACATCCTGCGGGACTAAAAACAAAACCTGTCAAAGAGCAAAGGAGCTCTTAAGAGTCAATGGCCATCCAAAATCACCGGGAGAGATGACCCCTTAGCCTTTGTCAAGGCAGAATTCTAGGAGAAGGAAAACTCTGATATAACACCTGCAACCCTGATGGTATCCAATGATGTTGACTTGTTCTTCTTTTTGGTAAATATCATCTTGATTAAGAGAGTGGGACTGGCTTTGTGCAGTGCCTTTGCTCACTATAAAAGCTTCACAGCACAGGCATTGCTTTATATCTGGAGATCTCTCTGCACTTGTCGTCACATGGTACCATGGGCCCAGCACTCTATGTCAATATTTGTCACAAGTGTAGTGTTTGTACCAGAGTTTTCAAGTCGCTGGCTGGACTAAAAAGTCACACTCGTTCAGCGCATCGGTAGGGGTTCTCCTACATGGATATAAAGTAGTGGCCGTACTCGAAAGCCAGTTGGCAGTTACCATGTGTGCATATATGTATGTATAAATATATGTATGTATAAATTTATATACGCATGTATGCATGTACGTATGTTTGTATGTATGTATGCATGGATGGATAGATGGATGTAATTATGTACGTATGTATGTTTCTGTGTATATATATGTATCTATATATATATATACATCCTGCATGTATACAGGTATATAAGCATACATACATACATATATATATATATATATATATATATATATATATATATATATATATATATATATATATATATATATATATATATATATATATATATATATATTATTCATACATTTGGAGTGTCATGCTGCCAATAATAAACACATGCTTCTGTTGAATTTCACTTCAAATTGTTATGATTTCCTAGTTGGTTAATTTAGTTTAATAACCGCATGGCTGTTTAGTTGTTGATTATTAAATCTCTTTCGTCACAGTCTGTGACCTCTTCACTTATTACGTTTGTCAATTTATGTCTCTCCATTGTTCTGTTTTACACCATATCCTGAAGGTGAAGGTTGTCATGGATAAATCGGTTGGGAATCGCGCTTCCCCGACCAAATTCTCGACTACAAGCTCCAAACCTTTTGCTAAATACTTGGCAAAAATCCTAAACTCTGTGATGAGCAGACATGTGGGCTGGAAATTATCCATTATGTTTCCTTCGTTCGCATCTTCCATGAGTAGTACTATCATTCGTGGGTTCACGGAATTAGACTTTCTAACGTTCTGCTTCCAGTTGCAATATCTGCCTGTCAAGATGTCGCTGAATAAATCTGGCATATATGCGTAAAACTCGTAGAGTAGGCCACCGAGAGCAGACGTTTTCCATCCTGAGTCCCTGCTCATTGGCTCCCGTATCTGAACTACAGATATAGCACTATCACATGATTTCACATCTCTCGCCGACAGTCGGGAATCACCAACGTGACAGGAACAAAAGTCCACCATGCTCTCTGACCCATCGTTTGTCCCCAAACGCTGCTGGAAGGCTGCACACGTCTGATAAAATTCCAGCATCTGGGTCCGTCCACCAAAGACCTGAATTATGAATTTATTGGCATGTCGTTTTACCGCCTCTCTGACCCATTGAATGGCTATAGTAATAACTAGCAGATTTACCCGGCGTTGCTCGGGGTTTCAAATTATTCTAAGAATATACAGCTAGGAAGTAAAAGAAGAACATTATTATTCCCCAACCTGTCAAAATAAGCAGAAGTCTTCAATAATTAATGCAAACGAATATATTTGGTGAAAAGGTTATCTCCCTTTTTTATAAGGATTGTCAATAAAGTTTGTTATCTCCCTTACATCAATTTTTCTACCGATAATTTTGATATCGATTTTTTATTGCTCAACGTGGGTCGATTTGAAAAATGTTTGTGATGAGACAATCTTAGCGGCCTGTGCAACGTGCACAGAAAATTTGGTAAAATTCAGTTGGTAATTGTGAAAGCCTTATGCATGCAAAGTTGTACACAGACACACACACATCCTGGCTTTTATATATATAAAGATTGTTTCTACTTTAGGCACAAGACCAGCAATTAGAAAGGGAGGGGAAGGTCGATTAAATCGACTTCAGTGCATAACTGGTGCTTTATTTATCGACCCCGTATGGATGAGGGCAAAGTTAACTTGGGCGGGATTCGAACTCAGGCCGTAAAGGGACGTAACTCTGTGTCGCAAAGAAGGGTGTCCGACGCTCGATCGATCCTACCAATCCACAGGCCAACGGCTATAGTAATAATAAAACGCATCAATAAATAATTTAATGATGATTGACATTGATAACAACAACAGTAACATCAACAGTAAGAACAACATCAACGTCTAACGTAACACCATCAACAGCAGCATCACAAAAAACCCCAAAAGCAGCATTATTAGCAACAACAGTAATAACAACAATGGTGGATTGGCAGTATCGGTAGAGGGTCTGACGTCATGCTTTCCAGCATAGAGTAACGTCCCTTTACGGTCTGAGTTCAAATCCCGCAGTGGTTTACTTTGCCTTTCATCCTTACGGGGTCAATAAAATAAAGTACCAGTAATACGCTGAGATAATTACTGGCCTTGTTCCAAAAGTAGAAACAGTTATTAGCAACAACAGTAACCACAACAGACTTCCATCTCCAGGAGTCATTAGGAAACATGTAAAATAGACATGTAGTAGTAGTAGTAGTAGTAGTAGCAGAAGTAGTAGTAGTAGTAGAGGTAGTAGTAGTAGTAGTGGTAGTAGTAGTAGTGGTAGTAGTAGCAGTAGTAGTTCCTCAAACAAAGCAATCCTTCCTTTGTTATATATAATCTTTTAATGGATTTCTAACGTTGTTGTTGTTTGTCTATGTGTGTCTGGGTGGGTGCATGTGTGTGTGTCTCTGTGTATGTGTGCGTATGTGTGTGTATGCATGTGTTTGTGTGTATGCATGTGTGTGTGTGTCTGTGTGTGTGCATGTGAATGCGTGTGTCTGTGTGTGTGCATGTGAATGTGTGTGTCTGGGTGTGTGCATGAGTGTGTCTGTGTGTGTCTCTGTGTATGTGTGTGTCTGTGTGTGTGTGCATGTGTTTGTGTGTGTGCATATGGATTTGTGTGTGTGGTTGTGTGCATGTGTGTGTCTAGGTATATGCATGTGCATGTGTATCTGGGTGGGTGCATATGTGTGTGTGTGACTGGATGTGTGCATGTGTGTCTGTCTGGGTATGTGCATCTGTGTGTGTGTGTGTTCCTGGGTGTGTGTGTTTCTCTTGGTGTGTGTATATGTGTGTCTGTCTGTTTATATTTTTATGACAATGATGGAAGATTGAGTTATAAGTATAGATATTCGATCTAGAAATGTTTCGCGTACACACACACAAACATAGTATATATACTATGTATATATATATATATATATATGTATGTATATATATATATATATATATATATATATATATATATATATATATATATATATATATATATATATTTATAAATGAAAAGTATAGAAATTGTTGTAGCGAGAAGCTAACATATATATATACATATATATATACATGCATGTATATATATACATATATACATATATATATATATATATATATATATATATATATATATATATATATATATATATATATATATATATTTCGTATCTCCAAGGAAATACGGTTTTAGGAAGCCGTAGCTATGCAAACACCGGGGGCTAACGCCCTCTAGTGATGTCGCGCAGAAGCAAGGGGGTACAACCGTCTATGCATTTCAGGCTTAACTGGCCTTCGTCAGGACGGTCTCTCGCACCGCTTGCGACTGCTGGACAAGCTGCTTAAGTTGGCTCAACTTATAATAGAAAAGAAATAAGATTTCGCTTCAAGCATAGCTTTATACAATATGTATAAATATTTCGTATCTCCAAGCGAAATCCTATTTCTTTTCTATTATAAGTTGAGCCAACTTATGCAGCTTCATATGCAAATGAGATTAATCACATCATTTACACAGACGAGAAATGTATATATTCTCGCTTGTCTTCTAGTCCAGCAGTCGCAAGCGGTGGGAGGGACCATCCTGACGAAGGCCAGTTAAGCCTGAAATGCATAGACGGTTGTCCCCCCTTGCTTCTGCTGGACATCACCAGAGGTGTTTGCATAGCTACGGCTTCCTAAAACCGTATTTCCTTGGAGATACGAAATACTTATACATATTGTATAAAGCTATGCTTGAAGCGAAATCCTATTTCTTTATATATATATATATATATATATATATATATATATATATATATATATATATATATATATATATATATATATATATATATATATATATATATATATTTATATAAATATATATATATATATGTATATATATATGTATATATATATGCTCAGACAAATCACAGAGGCGACAAACATCAACGAAATCAAAATTAAACAGAAAACAGAGTGGGCTAGTAGCATCACAACTAGTAATTAAGGACAAAATGAAGACACACAGACACACAAACATCCGACTCACAAAACAAATCAGACACACACAGATAGAAGAAACAGCCAAGTAGTGACAAGTAAATAAACACATAGATAAATAAATAAACACACATACATGCACACACACACACGCACACACAGAGTGAACAACCAAGTAGTAAATAAACAGATAAATAAACACACACACCCGGATGTAACGCATGCGCAAACTAAGCACACGGCACAACACAAAAACCAGATTGTGTAGGACAGAACAAAGGAGAGACCCAAAATAAAACCCAGTCTCTGAGAAGGCCACAGAATATGTGACGAAAGATCTTTGATAATATGTAAACAACCATTCGGTTATTGAACCAACCAACCAACAAACCGGAAATTACTAATAAATTGAAATGAAAAGAAACAGGTGCGTGTGTTTTTATTGGCAGCACGAGGAACATCCCAAAGTATAACAATGTGTGTGTGTGTGTGTGTTTAATATAGTAAAAGCTTCTACAGCAGTAGAACTGTTTCATTGAAAATAAATCCTTATGATTTCCTTCGAATGAAACAGTTCTAATCCTGTAGAAGTCATTTCTCCATTAAACATTTATACCCTGCTATGTAATGAATACTTACTTAGTGTGGCTACCCCAGATTGCACCTGGGGAACACACACACATATATATATATATATATATATATATATATATATATATATATATATATATATATATATATATATATATATATATGCAAAAGTTCTATTTAAATTGTTGGGATACAACAAGTAAATATTTTTATAACTGATATAAAGCACTCGACAAGTATTTGGAGTAGATATACGATATTAATAAATGGAAACTATATTTATAAAACCATATTTATTTCATTATACATATTTCAGGGATACCAAATTAAATTATGGTATGCCTTCATCAGACAAAATACAATATATAACAGTTTTACAAATAAGCTTTGACGTACCCTTTTAAAATGCGACCATTATTTTTGGAGGCCATCTGTTATATATTGTATTTTGTCTGATGAAGGCATACCTTAATTTAATTTGGTATCCCTGAAATATGTATAATGAAATAAATATGGTTTTATAAATATAGTTTCCATTTATTAATATATATATATATATATATATATATATATATATATATAATATAAGATCAAAAGATGGTTAAAGGAGTTCCATGTATTTTATTATGCGCATTTCAAAAACAAACATCATCATGCAATAATATTTGTGTTTTCATCAGATAAAACAGGAGAACATGATATGAAGGCTAAAAAACACTTGTGGATAGTGCAGTTTTAAATCAACATATCTTATATTATGTATACTCCAGTCCTACAAACTGTAGAGTGCTTCTTATCCGATATCTGCATTGCTTTATTGTACTACAATAAAACTCACCTCCTACATTATATATATATATATATATATATATATATATATATATATATATAGGAACCAGTAAGACCCCGACGGCTGAGCTCAAGCCGTTTCGACGGCTAATTACAATACAATATAATTACCTCATTACCAGGGAATAAACAATACAATATAATTACCTCATTACCAGGGAAACCTCTGGTAATGAGGTAATTATATTGTATTGTTTATTATACATTAAATTTTGCTCTCCTATGACTTTTTCAATTTTCAACGGAAACTTCAATACTTATTTATATATATATATATACGTGGGAAAGTAAAAATCGGAGAATAGACCGTTAAAACATGTTTATTTAAAATATCACCTACGTACGTTTCGCCCAGTTGGGCTTCTCAAGGGCATAAATACTCACAAGTGTTCCTTATATAGTTCGGAAAGAGTTTTGGGGGTTAAATCTACATCAAGATTCATTGCTCGCAAAAATATCTTGTTTTGATTTTGCAGCAGGTCAAGGGAGGTAACTCTGGCCGGTGTTAGGGCAGTCTTTCCCGGATAATTTTTTTTTTTAATTTATTTTTTTTTTTTTGCCGCATCCGTTTGTCTGAGGCTGGGTCTGGTATGCAAGGATTGTTTTCTGGGTGTTATTTTGCTGCGCCTCCCCGCCGGGGTGTTAAGACTTGTTGCAGGGAGATCCAGTGTACTATTTCACTCTTCATTCTTAACCCATCTAAAGAAGGATATTTTTAAGCGATGTGTGCAACTTATCGCTGTTTCAGCTCTGCTGTTGATGAGCTCGTGGGGTGCAGTTATGATGTGGTAGAGCTCCATGAGGCAAAGATCGCATTTCCTCTTGAAGTTGTACGGTGCAGCCCGGCCGACAATCTCCCAGTGCGTGGAGAAGCTGATGTTTAAGTCCTTTAGTGATGTGATGTAGTCCGCGAGCGAAGTGGAGTGCCTTAGTTTTCTATTTGTGAAAGAGTGGAGATGTGTTCGAAACCTAATTTTGAACGGGCCGGAGGTGGCCCCTATATAATGTTTAACGCTATTATGGCTAGTAATAGTGCATCTATATATAACCCTATCAGTCAAGCAGTATCCTCTAAGGGGGCAGCGTCCTCTGTCGCGGCAGTTGCAATTTCTGTGGCGGTTCCGTCTATTTCCCACGGTAAGGCTATCATTGTTGCTGCCTACGTTGTTACCTACGCTACCGCAGCTGTCGTTAGCACAATTACAACCCACAGCACGCGGGATGGTGCGATTGTTATTCCGCACGTCATGTTCTGCATGTTCCCCAGTCACTTCGCGGTCATTCTGGTTGCGTCTGCGGATGCCGTTGCCAACACTATTGGATGCTGTCAGGGAGTTGTTAAGGCCGATATAGTTATTGTCAGGTGTAGGTGCGTCTGTGTCGAGGTGCTGTGTCTTGGGGATCTTACTGTGGTTCCTTGTTCCTATGATGTCTGCTAGGTTAGGAGTAGTAGAGAAGGATATTTTTATATTGTTCCTATTAAGAATTTTTCTATACCTATGGTTGGGTGGGAAGTTCTTCTCTAAGGCTTCGAAGAATATCCGGGGTATGTTGGAGGCCACACTTCGAGAGTAGGGGGGGGGGGGTGGAACCATAGGACGTTACGGTGGCGATTACGTGTCCTTGTACTTTTGCTACGGGTGGTTCCATCTAAGTGACCGCTCTTATGTGTGTTAATGCGCTGTCGCCCGTTCGGTGCCCCTTTCATTTTATGCTCGGGTGCACTCTTTCTACCTCTTCCATGTTTATGTACACGAAGATGTTGGTTGGAAGGCGTTGGTAGTAGGCCGTCGCCTTTGTTGGTTATATATATCCAGGGGGTGTAACTAGGAGTTACTGCAGGTTCACCCGGGAGAGCACTCGATGTTTAGGTTCACTTATAGCATTTTAAGAGGATCCGTCGAGCTGCGGATTATTGAGTCGGGTAGAATCGATATAGATCGAACCTCGAGCTGATCAGTGGCGAAACGCGCGTCCCCTATCAATAAATGCAATGAATGAATAATCAATCGTCCTTTTTATCCTTTCTATATATATATATATATATATATATATAAATATATATATATATATATATATATATATATATATATCCAAAATTAAGATAAATCAAAGTGAATTTAATCTAAATCAAAATTATGGGTGTAATGCCAGAAAGGCATGCGCGATATTACCCGTAAAGGTATCTATTTTTGAAGTTCTAGTTAACTTTATTCAGTTACCTACATAGCTATGTGTGCTTGCACACTTGTACAAATTATCCCCTGTGATTGTTTCATATGTTTATTTATATATATCAATTTCCAGTTGTTATATATAAATATATATGAAATACAATATGTTGAAAAGGTAACATACTAGGGAGAGATAGTGTGCCATCAATAAAACAGGGAAAACCACCAGTGTATGTAATATATAATCTATGGAAGGGGCGAAACAGATCTCTTTGGATTTGTAAGCGTGTGTGATATAGTTATAGGGAATAACGAGAGTCTATGGCTCCGTTATTTTATCGTGATATTTCGCTCCTTATAACAGTCTTTCCTCTCTCTCTGTTTAGTTGAGCACACTTCTTTGAGTGGTTTTGGGGCTGCCCTTTCTAGCAGCTCGTCCCTCAGATACCACTGGTTCACTGCCCTAAGCACGCTGTGACATCTCTCTGCAGCGTGTAGTTGGACGGTCGCACTAGATTCTCTTAGAGTTGTCGGGAATGTATTGTCTAGCACGCGCTGATGAACCATAGGCTATTCCATTTCATTCAACAACTTCCTGGCGAAACAGATCTCTTTGGATTTGTACGTGTATGTTATATAGTTATAGAGGTGCGTATATTCATTTTAATTTATATTTTTAATTATTGTGTATCTACCCTGCCTTCCATAGATTATAGATTCCATACACTGGTGGTTTTCCCTGTTTTATTGATGGCAGGCTATCTCTTTCTAGTGTGTTACCTTTTCAACATATTGTATTTTAAAGAGCTCAGGATTCCTTTTCCTTTGAACACATTATTGAGAGGAAATAACGAACGTCTATGGCTCTGTTAATTTATCGTGATATATATATATATATATCTAGGGCAGTTAAAATTCCCGAGATCCATGGACGAGTTCTCTCCAGCGGTCTCTGTCCCTCATTATCGCTGCATGTCCTGCGTCTCCAACTGACCAGTGTCTGTCCTTAGGGCATCAACATACGTTAACCTTGGTCTTCCTCTTCCAGTGTGTCCATGTAGGGGCTCCCACAGAAGCTCTGAGTGCAATGTCAACTCTGGATGTCGGTGAGCATGTCCAGCTAACCTCAGTCTCCTGTGTCACTTTTGAGGTGACTTTTGGGAGGTTCCCATACAGCTCTGAGTTTTTCTTCCTCAGTATATACTGATTAATGTTCAGAGCCATCCTCAGCATTCTCGTAAAGCACCCATCCACCATCTGAGTGAGTTTCTTGTTCAGTGTCCAAGTCTCAGACCCGTACAGATTGGGATATATATGTATATATATATATATATATATATATATATATATATATATATATATATAATAATAATAATAATAATATGAGGAGTGGAAGCACTATTCTCAAATTTATTATTATTACTATTATATATATATATATATATATATATATATATATATATATATATAATATATAAGAACAAAAGATGGTTAAAGGAGTTCCATGTATTTTATTATGCGCATTTCAAAAAAAAATATCATCATGCAATAATATTTGTGTTTTCATCAGATAAAACAGGAGGACATGATATGAAGGCTAAAAAACACTTGTGGATAGTTCAGTTTTAAATCAACATATATTATGTATACTCCAGTCCTACAAACTGTAGACTGCTTCTTATCCGATATCTGCATTGCTTTATTGTACTACAATAAAACCCACCTCCTACATATATATATGAAAACAGGGAGAAAGAGACGATTATTAGGAAGAAAAATATTTTTTTTTCCTTTTTTGTTTCTCTCTCTCTTTTTTCTGGGTTAGAAAATGATTAAAACTAAATGTTTCACTTTGTGTGAAGTGTTAAGGTATTAGTTGATTTATTTATTATTTAACAATGGCATTTATTTATCGATTTATATATTTAATTATTGTCTATTACCGGTTTCAGCATTTTTATGCATTATCAAATGATAGTGAAATGTATTAGTGTGGTGTCGCACATGTTAAACAGAAGGTGCAGAAAGAATAATGTTATTAACAAACAAGGTTTCTGAAGTGAAAAAAAAAAGGAAAAGAAAACGTGAATAATGTAGAACATAAAAAGTCAATGTGGAAGAAATATATAGTAATAATTGTTTCTACTTTTGGCACAAGGCCAGCAATTATCCAGTACATTACTGGTACTTTATTTTATCGACCCCATAAGGATGAAAGGCAAAGTTAACCTCGGTGGTATTTGAACTCAGATCATAAAGGGACGTAACTCTATACTTCAAAGCATGGCGTCCGACTCTCTAGCGATACTGCGAATCCACCACCGAAAAAATAATGTTATTTACAAGCAAAGTGATTGAAGTTAAGCAGATCAAAATGTGTTAATATAGCAAGAGTGCTTAGTTGATCCATGATTCTGTGATGGAGGCAAATGGTGGACTGAGGTTTGATATGATTTCCCTTTTTAGAGAGTTAATATGCAGGGGCAAGCAATTCTTGCTGGATGATATTTAATTTATTGAAGAAAAAGGATTAGGTAGGGTGTGCGGGAAGTAACTCTTGTAAATGTTTGATTGTTTAATGCAGTTTTAGATTGGTCCGATTTTTAGAGCATTAAGTAGGGGTTGAAATTTATTAATGAAATATGTTTCCTTATTGGTGCGTTGGATGAAAGTAGCGTTGTCTATGAATTTGTAAATGGGGGAAATTTTAAAGTTTGGATGTTGGTTGTGAGCACAATTGGCGATATGTTCACTAAATGCAATCTTTCTGTATTCCTGTATTTTAATTTGTGATTTATGGACGGTCATACGTTGACGGAGGCTGTTTTTTGTCTGTCCTATGTAGTGCTCCTGACAACCTGAGCAGGTCAAAACATAGATAAGGTTTTCAGATGTACATGTAAAGTTGTGTTTAACTGTGAAACGCTGTCCTTGTTTAAAATGGAATGTTAAACCTTCTATTAGATTTATGCATATGCCACAGTTGGGCCTTCCGCATTTTGTTACTGTAGGGTTCATTGTGAGGGTTTGTTGGATTTTGGCTTGTGTGGGGATGTTTTCTATGGATTTGGTTTGTCTTTTGCTCTTTATGATGTTGTGTGTTTGGAGGATTTTGTTCATTCTTGGGTCTCTTTTTAGTAAAGGGATGTTCTGGAGGATGGTATCGAATGCCTCATTGTTGAGGAAGTTGTGTGTGGAGATGTATGGTAGAGTATTTTGTTGCGGTTCATTCCTGGGTTTGGGGTGTCTGAGTTCCTGGATGTCTAGTTTTAGGGCACGTTGGAATCCATCGGTAATTAGGGATGGTGGGTAGTTTCTGCTGATAAGTGTGTTTTTTTAATTCTTCTAGTCGTGTGTAGCATGTGTATTTATCTGAAACTATTGTGCAGGTCCTTCTGGCTAGGTTATAAGGAATTGCCATTTTGGTGTGTCTAGGGTGGCCCGAGTTGAATGGGAGGTATTGTTTTGAGTCTGTGGGTTTGTAGTATATGTCTGTTTCTATTTTGTTGTTTGTTTTCTTGATGAGGATGTCGAGGAAAGGGAGTTGTTCATGGCTGTAATGCATTGTGAATTGTAAGTTTGTGTTGAGTCCATTCAGAAGGGTTTAAAACTCAAATAGTCTATCTATACTTTCATGCTAGAGGATGAAGCAGTCGTCCAGATATCTCTTCCAGTTCTTTTCTATGTGTTGTTAGAAGTGGTTGCCGTATTTGTCTAGAACTTTGCGGTAGAGAATGGTTTCCAAATATCCCATGACAAGGTTGGCGTCTGAGGGGGCTACTTTCGTGCCCATGGCAGTCCCAGATTTCTGTCTGTAGTATTGAATTCGAAGAAATTGTTTTCCAAGATGAATTTGAGTCCCTCCAACACAAATTCTTTAGGGATGCGCTGTGGGAGTTCACTAGGGAAATTTTCCATCCAGAATTGTATTGCCTCTATACCTAGGTTGTGTGGGATATTGGAATATAAATTGATGACATCAAAGTTTACTAGTAGGGTATGTTCGTTATTGAGTGTTGTTGGGAGGTGGTTGAGCATGTCAAAGTCGTCCCTTATGAAGCTTTTTATATGTTTTAGGAAAGATTTAAGCAGAATATCTAGGAAGTTGCTTAGGCGGTGGGTTTCACATGTGGTGCCTGCTATTATGGGTCTTAATTTAAGGTCATCAGGAGGGGCTATATTGATGTAAACGTCTGTGGCTTGCTTGCAGGCCCTACCTATTACTTCGCTTTTGTGTGTCTTGGGGATACCGTAGAAGAGGCTGGTTCTGCTTTTGAAATAGTGATGTAGTTGTATTCCTTGTCGGTAAGGCCTTCTTTGTAAAGGGTTGTTAGGGATTTTAGGTTTCTCATTATTTTCTGTTGTGTGTAGTGTTGGCCCTTTTCATAATATGTTTGGTTTTCTAGAGTTGAGAGTACTAGAGTTGTGTAATAATCTTTCTCCATAAGGACTACTGCACTCCCTTTATCTACCTCTTTGATTGTTAGGGTTTTGTCGTTTTTTAGACTGTTAAGACCATTCCATTCTTTTTTGCTTAGGTTTGGTTTTTGTTTATGTCTGTGTAGGTGGTGGTATGGGTAATTAGTAATGTGTCCGCAGAATTGATCGAGGAATTTATTCTTGCTTTTAGGTGGGGTGTAGTTGCTTCTATTTCTGGTTATTGAGTCATCCTCATTGTATTTGTCGTATAGTTGTTCGTTGAGTCTTAGTTTTCTACAGAATTCTGCAATATCTTCCTTCATTTCGGGGTAGTTTGGTTGTTGGGGAGTTGGTGTAAATTTTAGACCTTTGGAGAGTATGTTGATTTGGTCTGTTGTTAATTCTTTAGAGGTTAAATTGACAATTTTTATTGCATTTTGTGTCTCCTGTGTGTTTTGTGTTATTTTGTAATCCTGTGTCTGTGTGCTATGTCTAAAAAATGATTACGGAAGTTGTGATGGCTGTTGAAGTCCATCATTTGCCTCCATGACGGAATCATGGATCAACTAAGCATTCTTGCTATATTAACACATTTTGATCTGCTTAACTTCAATGACTTTGCTTGTAAATAACATTGACTTTTTATGTTCTACACTATGCACGTTTTTTTTCCTTTTTCTTTTTTCTTTACACTTCATAAACCTTGTTTGTTAATAACATTATTCTTTCTGCACCTTCTGTTTAACATGTGCGACACCACACTAATACATTTCACTATCATTTGATAATGTATAAAAATGCTGAAACCGGTAATAGACAATAATTAAATATATAAATAGATAAATAAATGCCATTGTTAAATAATAAATAAATCAACTAATACCTTAACACTTCACACAAAGTAAAACATTTCATTTTAATCATTTTCTAACCCAGAAAAAAGAGAGAAACAAAAAAGGAAAAAGAAATGTTTTTCTTCCTAATAATCGTCTCTGTCTCCCTGTTTTCATATATATATATATAGTAATAATTGTTTCTACTTTTAGCACAAGGCCAGCAATTACACAGTACATTACTGGTACTTTATTTTATCGACCCAGTAAGAATGAAAAGCAAAGTTAACCTCGGAGGGATTTGAACTGAGACCATAAAGGGCCGTAACTCTTTTCTGCAAAGCATGGCGTCAAACCCTCTATCGATACTGCGAATCCACTAATAATAATAATAATTATAGTAATAATAATAATAAATATTAAGACTAAAATCCAAAGAGGTCTCTATAAGGATAAATATATATCAAATATATAAGAAACCTAGAGAAAATATTTATTAGAATAACAGATTAAAGTTTAAGCAAAGAATCGCTGCTTTCACCCTTTCGAAAAAAGTTGCAACCGAAGGAAGACAGGAAGACGATACTTTGGTTCGTGAAAACGTTTCCAGGCAAAGAACAGAAAAAAAACGAAGATAATACGTCATTATTTGGAGTGATGAGAACAATTACATGCAAAGACAAAACCACGTTTATGGTATAAATGGAGTCGTAGACTAATATTCTATTTAGGAAACCGAATGATTCTCAGCTTCAGAGTTAAGAATAATGTAAATAAATTAGTAGAACGAAAATGACAGAGGTTATTGAAATCAACAATAATTAAATATATACATACATGCATCCACGCATGTGTGTATACATATAATTATATAAACGTATATAAATATACACACATAAATACGAATATAACGCACGCACACACATAAATACGTATATAACGCACGCACACACATAAATACGTATATAACGCACGCACACACATACCTACAGGTAAATACACATATGTTCACAAACGTAAGTCAACCAAAACACAAAGTACACGTATACACACCTTACATACGTGCAAACACGCATAGACACACAAATACAAAATACACATATACACATAACCATAATATAATATAATACATACACCTATAACAAATACAGGCAAATATACGTACGAGAATGTATACGTACCTTCACAAAACATACGGGTAATGTACACTTACCGATACAAATAAGTAATGGTATAAACATAATATATATTTAGCTACCACATCAAGACGTAAATTATCCGCGTATTGTTCGTACTAACGGTTAGAGTATAATGTGGGGCTGTAATACATGAAAGTGTTATGCAATTTATGTTTACGAGCCGAAATTGCGTCAGATTTTTTGTTTAAGATGTGGTTATTGGCGTAGTGTATTTCCAGGGCTTCAGCGGCGCAAAGATCGCGTGGTCTTTTATTTCCGTTATACGATCTAGCCTTAGCTAGGATCTTTCAGTGTAACCTATATTGGGTGTGGTTGTCTTTTAGACTCCAGATATAAGTTGAAAGTGACGTCATATTCCTTCTTAAAGGGTTAAGAAAAGAATGGGCGTACATGCAAAGACGCTGCTTGAATCTATTGGCGGTTGACCCTATGTAGGCCCTACGGGACGTGGGTGTTTCGACCTTACATTTCTAGACAATATTACTGGAGAGGCATTTCTCGGATAGAGGGCAGTCAACCCGATTCCTACAATTACAGTTAGTACTAGCTACAGGGTTGCACGTGTTCCTACGGCTAGGTAATTTAGCTAAATTTGAAGCAGTGATGTTATGTGCAAGGTTAGGAGTCGTAGAGTAAGATATTTTAATGGTATTTTTATTTAAAATGTTATTATATTTATGTGCTGATGGGGAAATGCTTCTTAATAAGGGAGAGAAAGATATTAGCTAATGATGTGGCCACCTCCATATTATATGGTAGGTTATACCATATAATGCATCGGGATATATTTTTCCTTGGTCTATGCTCATACTTAGTATATGCTACCTTATCGACAAATACACTCCGAGCAAGAGCTTCATTGTAATATGTGGAATGGTCAGTGAAAATATGCTCGTTTGTAGATAGACGGGAAAGCCTCAAAGAAACGTTTCTTACCAGGTTCTTGGTTATTCTGGAAGGATGGTTAGAATGCTTACTTATCTAATTATGCGCATCATTCGGCTTTCTATAAGGTTATTGCAAGCCATTCGACAAATTGAGGGTAACGTCGAGGTAATTAACGACCGAGAGGTTGGCCTCAACCGCTATGGAGAGGTTGAAGCCTTTAAAGAAGGGTGTGAGTTCTTTTCTGAACCTGTCGCAAGCGCGTGGACCGTACTTTGTCATGGTCAAAAGACCGTCATCACGGTACAAACCACCGCCCACATTGGGGAATTCTTCCTTGATAGAGAAAAGAATGAAAAGGCCGATAAGATCAGTAACCTCCACCGATTCACTGGCGCCAATACTCACGTCGAATGGGGTACTATTAGATTTTTTAATCCAAATAGAATCGTCGAAATTAATCGCCGACTTACGGGCATTGAGGATGACATCAACTTCGAAATCCTTAACCACTGTGAGCGTTTTAGCGAAATTGATAGCTCTAAGAATAAGTGGTAAAGTGATGGAGGGGTAGTAGTTATTGATGTCGAATTGGATAAAACGGCATATGCCATTGAACCAATGAATCATCACGAAAGTATTGTTCCACAGTGCAAGAGCAAAGCTTCTAATTTCAGGTATAATTATATCTAAAATCCTTTTACTAAGTGTACCTAAATCGGACTTCGTAGGGTTAATAAGCCGAATAGAGGGGTTGTTGGCGAAATTGGGTTTGTGATCCTTCAGGGTAAAGTGGTGATAAATAGAGTCCAGACGTTCAGTCCGGTCCTGGATGTTGAGTTCAGAGGTGATTTTAAACCGAGCATCGTTGATGTCATTAATGACACTCCGATTAGTTTTCCGGTAATCCTTAGTTACAGCATTATGTAGCAGTTGATGGTAAGTACTGCGCTCCACTTGATATAGATTGACAGTTTTGTTGGGGTAACGTGCACGGCATTAGAATCCTTAAATACTTTAATATAGTTTTTTACATAAAAATATAAACGAAAAGCAGAACTTTAAGGTCTTCAGTCGTCATATATATATATATATATATATTTGTATTTATATTCTTATGCTTGGGGAGTGTCATATTGTTGTAATATTGCCAGAAATAATAACAGAACACACTCACTCTTTGGTTGTTTTTCGCAAATGGAAAGACCAAAGGAAACATTGTTTCCTCGGTCTAATTTGCCGAGCTCCACCCCACTCGTTAAGCAAATCATCGACTATGTAGATCGACTATTGAAAAATATATATTTATATATATATATATATGTGTGTGTGTGTGTGTGTGTGTGTGTGTGTGTGTGTGTGTGTGTGTGTGTGTGTGTGTGTGTGTGTGTGTGTGTGTGTGTGTGTGTGTGTGTGTGTGTGTGTGTGTGTGTGTGTGTGTGTGTGTGTGTGTGTGTGTGTGTGTGTGTGTGTGTGTGTGTGTGTGTGTGTGTGTGTGTGTGTGTGTGTGTGTGTGTGTGTGTGTGTGTGTGTGTGTTTAATTAGAAAGTGAGCAACACAATATATAATTTATAACTTGTTCATCTGATGAATGAACTAAACGCATGTTAATATTGTCTAGGGTCTGAAACCTTTGGTAAGGGAGTAGTTATATATTGTGTTGTTCACTTTCTAATTAAATAGCTCTGTATTATACATAGAGCACTCGTTTTTCCTTTGCTTTTTCTCGGGAAATACTTAACACACACACGCCCTCCCCCAAACACACAGACACACACACACACAGATATATATATATATATATATATGTATATATAGTAGTATGGAGAGGAAAAAATCATACATCCTATATGACAATGAGTTTGCACTTGGAAATGTCCTTTCTATGACACAAGATTGGATAGAATGCTTTGTGGAAACCCCAAAGTCACACATTCATACCAGCCTCATTTCTCCATAACACAGGCGTTGTTCGAGTGAAAGGGAGCAGCTCCTATATTTACACGACATACACAATATCAACTATATATCCATGTGAAATAGTCTCTTGTTCCAACAATACGTACAGCATGCCTGTTGTAAGACCAACATTTTAACAATTAATAGTAACAGCAATAGCACAATTAACAACAATAACACCAAATAAAGCGAAGAATTAACACGCTTTTCTTCATATAATGAAAATAAACAATCTTATAAGCTAACCATCCAACCAACTAACCAAACAACCAATCAACAAGCTACTAGCCTACCAGCCAACCAGCACCAGCCAACCAACCAATGATGGACCCATATAGCCAGCCAAACAACCAGACAAACGAACAACTAGTGTCCCAAGCATCCGGCCAGCCAGACAACTACCAAAGCAACCAGCCAGCCAGCCAGCCAGCCAGACAGATAGCTACCAATGCAACCAGCCAGCCAGCCGTCCAGTCAGACAGACAATTACCAAAGCAACCAGCCAGCCAGCCATACATCCAGCCAGACAGAGAGCTACCAAAGCAACCAGCCAGCCAGCCATCCAGCCAGACAGAGAGCTACCAAAGCAACCAGCCATCCAGCCATCCAGCCAGACAGAGAGCTACCAAAGCAACCAGCCAGCCAGCCGTCCAGTCAGCCAGACAACTACCAAAGCAACCAGCCAGCCAGCCAGCCAGCCAGCCAGCCAGACAACTACAAAACCATCCCACCAGGCAGCCATCCAGTCAGCCAGACAACTACAATCAAACATCCAACCAAACATCCAACCAGCCAACCATCCAACCAACCATCCAACCAGTGAATCATTCATCTAACCAGCCAACCAGCCAAAAAACCATCCAATGGTGAATCATTCATCCAACCAACCAGCCATCAAACTAGCCAATCATCCATCAGCCAGCCAACCATCCAACCAGTGAACCATTCAGCCAGCCAGCCAGCCAGCCAGCCAAAGAGCTAACCATCCAACCATCCAACCATCCATTCAATAAGCCAACCATCCAACCAGTGAACCATCCATCCAACCATCCAACTATTCAACAAGCCAGCCAGCCAACCAGCCAGCCCACCAGCCAGCCAACCAACCAACCATTCAACCAACCATCCAACCTTCCAACCATCCAACCATCCAACCATCCAATAAACCAAACAACCACCAAACTATCCAACCCTCCATCTAACCAGCCATCCAACAATCCAACCATCCAACCAACCAACTATGCAACCAACCATCCGATCATCCAACCATCCAACCAACCATCTAACCAAATCATCCAACCAACCAACCATCCAACCAACCAACTATCCAACCTTCCAACCATCCAACCATCCAACCAACCATCCAACCAACCATCCAAACATCCAACCATACAACCAGTCAAACAACCATCCAACCAACTATCTAACCAGCCATCAACCATCCAACCAGCCAACCAGCTAACCAACCAACCATTCAACATCCAACCAACCATCCACACATCCAACCACCCAACCAACCATCCAAGCATCCAACCATCCAACCATCGAACCGACCATCCAACCAACCTCCCAACCATCCAACCAACCTCCCAACCATCCAACCAACCAACCATCCAGCCATCCAACCATCCATTAACCACCTTACCAACCGTCAGACTATCCAACCATCCAACCATCTAACCAACCAGCTAACAAATCCATCCACGCAACCATCCAACCATCTAACCAGCCATCCATCCGACCATCCCACCAACCAGCCTTCCAGCCAGCCAACCATCAACCATCCATTCAACCATCCAACCAATCAACCAGCCATCCAACCAACCATCCAACTATCCAACCAGTCATCCAACCACCACCCAGCCAACCATCCACCCATACAACCAGCCATCCAACCAGCCAAACATCGAACCAACCAACCATCCACCCATACATCCAACCATCCAACCAGCTATCCATCCAACCAAACATCCAACAATCTAAACTTCCAACCATCCAACAAGCCATCCAACCAAACATCCATCCATCCAACTAACCATCCAACCATCCAACCATCCAACCAACCATCCAACCTTCCAGCCATCCAACCATCTTACCAACCATCCGACTGTCCAACCATCCAGCCAGCCAACCATCCAACCATCTATCCAACCAACTTATCAACCCTCCAAACATCCAACCATCCAACCTGCCAGCCAACCAACCAAACATCTATCCAACCATCTTACCAACCATCCAACAATCCAACCACCCAACCAACCATCCAACCAACGATACAACCATCCAACAATCCAACCATCTTACCAACCATCCGACTATCCAACCATCCAATCCAACCATCCAACCATCCAACCAACCATCCAACCATCCAACCAACCATCCAGCCATCCAATAATCAAACCATCCAACCATCCGACTATCCAACCACCTAATCCAACCATCCAACCATCCGACCATCCAACCATCCAACCATCCAACCATCCAACAATCCAACCATCCAAACATCCGACCATCCAACCATCCAACAATCCAACCATCCAACCATCCGACTATCCAACCACCTAATCCAACCATCCAACCATCCGACCATCCAACCATCCAAC
>OZ024741.1:214588792-214593792 GCA_964016885.1 Eledone cirrhosa | reverse complement strand
TCGGTTGAAGTAAGAACAGCACATTAATAGCACCACGCATCTAAAGGCCTCCTGCCCTTTACAAACCCGCTCAAACAAAACAATCCAAAAGAAAACACTATTACCAACACCAAAGCAAAACAACCACCACCACCACAACAACAACACACGAAACAAGCAAACACACCAAAACAAACAGAAAAAAATTTAATCGGCCAATTCCAACTGGCCGATAGGTATCGACTAGATTTCGCGACTGCACCACAGTGGACGTGGACCAACCGCAGCGGGACATCAAGATCGTATTTAGACAGGTTCTTTATTAGAGATAGAGACAAGAAGAGGCTAAGCTGTCCACAAATGCACATGGTTGCCTATTCAGACCACAAACTAGTCATCTGCATAGTCAACCGTGATAGAATACATAGACAAGGACCCGGATACTGGAAGCTGAACGTGTCGCTACCGACACGTAAAGCCTACAGTGAACGGATAAGTAGATTAGTTACGCAACAACTGACCGGAGCTATCATCAACAACAGATGGTGGTACTCCCTCAAGAAAGCAATTAGAGTAGAGTCGATAGATTTAGCAGAGAGTTAGCCTTAGAAGGCTGCGTGGTCAGAAGTAAATCACGTGCTCTAGGAAACGAGAGGGCCAAAGCTGTTAGCTGGGCCCGAGTGGCAGAGGCGAAAAGTGGCAACAAGTTCACGATTCGGTCTATGAAAGACCAAAACGGACGCGTGCTACTTGACCCCAAGCGGATGTGCGCAGCCTTTCAGCGGTACTTTGTGCAACTGTTCGAGCAGACTGGTGGTGCGTCGAACGGGGCAATGGACTTCGGTTCATACCTCGACGGCCTTCCGCGTCTCTCGAGCATGGGCGCCGAGTTCTGCGAAGGACAGATCACAGCAACAGAGATACGGGATGCTCTGGGCCGTTGTGGGAAACGCAAATCACCAGGTCTAGATGGTCTACACTATGAGTTTTACATAGGCATGCCGGACTTGTTCTCTGGCGGCCTCGAGGCCGTCTACTGCAACTGTCAGCAGAACCGGAGAATTCCCAGTTCTGCAGGCAGGGGCGTAGTAACGCTGATCAGGAAAGATGAGAACAAGGGGGACGAACTAAGCAACTTTAGGCCCATAACTGTGCTCAACACAGAGTTAAAGATTTTGGCCAAGGTGTTGGCAACGAAGTTGGCGCTTGTCGTCGAGAACCTAGTAGGGAAAGCGCAAACGTGTGCAATCCCGACCAGGTCCATACACGACAACCTCCACCTCATGCGATACATCATAGAGAAGGTGGGGTGTAAACCCGGCTTTGGTGGGGCTCTGATCAATTTAGATCAGTCTAAAGCGTTCGATAGGGTCGACCATCGATACTTGGAAGCGGTTCTCAAGGCGGCCGGATTCTAACCCGTCTTCAGAAGCTGGATCGCCGCAATGCACACCAACATCTGCTCGATGGTCAAGGTGAACGGCTACCTATCGGAGCCGTTCGCAATCATGCGTTCCATCCGACAGGGATGCCCTCTCTCCTCCATTCTGTACGTACTGACTCTAGAGCCACTGCTTCGGAAGTTGGAGCTGCTGCAGAGTATTCCGTTGGAACGGGGACTGCGGAAAGCGGCGTCGGCTTATGCCGACGACGTGACGGTAATGATATCGGTAGCCTCCGAAATCTGGGTGATCGGCAACTTACTGCAGGAATACGAAAGGATCACAGTAGCTAAACTGAACCCGGACAAGAGTGTCGGTTTGCCACTCGGAACGTGGAGAGGCAAACCGATGTCGTCCGACAGTGTCGTCGGACGCTGGGCGGACGGACCGGTGAAATTGCTCGGGGTCTGGTTCGGTCCGGACCTCCAGGTGGAGAAAAAACTGGAACGAGGTTACGGCCAAGGTATTTCCGCTCATCCAGAAGTGGGCAGAGTGCAAACTGTCCTTGAAAGGTCGAGCGGAGGTGGCGAACACTTTCATAGCGTCCGTCATCTACTACCGCTTGACCGTCGTGCCTTATTCCCGTGAACACCTCACCAAGATGGAACGCATGCTCTTCCAGTTCCTTTGGAAGAAGCAGGCTCCACTGGTGAGGAAATCCGTCTGCTATCAGTACTCTTCCAACAGAGGGCTGGGATTGCCGTGGCTGATGATGCGCAAACATGCGCTGAGGCTACGGCATCTACAGGTATTCCTCACCGACCCCCAACCGGTGTGGGCACCATTTGTGAGATAGGCCTTCCCGCAACTTGTCTCCTGACGAAGCTGGAGTCTTGGGTCAAGCGAAGAACGAAGAAGATGGGGGCCTGGCACATTGAATGCGCTCAAGCGCTCACAGTCTTCTGTCAAGCGGGCACTGCAATCAGTGGAGACTCCACTTCGACATTCTATAGAGGGTTAGTATGTCACAAGGGCGACGACGTGCGCGGAGAGACTCTAGGCGTCGAAGACGATGAACTCACCAGTCTGTTGGGTAGGACTTTCCGCCCGGGACCTATGTACAACTTCCAGAGGTCCCTGGCCTGGCAGAGCTACCGAGGAGCTCTACCAGATCTACAGGCACGGGTGCCCCGGCAGGTATCCTTCCAAGAGCATATGTCCAAGATGCGAGCATGACATTGAAACCGTCCTGCACGCAATTGTACACTGCCCGGGCGTAATCGACCTGTGGAACTACGCGGAACAACTGCTGTCGCGTATGGGACAAATCCAGTTGACTAGCGAGTCCATAGTAAGGATCAAACCGCCAACTTCTTACAAAAACGAAAGAGAGTCGGTTTTCCTCTGTATAGTGGCTATGGTGAAAGAGGTTATATGGTGGACGAGTTTGAGAGGACTGAGGACAGATGCCTTTCCCTCCGGACAACAACTCATTTCTTTCTTTAGATACCACTTTAGAAGGAGAATCACAGTAACCCAGAGGGAGGGAGAGGCACTGTACCCCAGTAAATTTACTGAAAGGTGGGTGAATGTGGTAAAAATGTCCCGAGTGATTGGGCCTTCTCTGTATATAAACCTGTAGGTTGAAGAAGAGGGCAAAAGAAAGAAAGGAGCACTTGCACAACACGCTCCTGAAGTTGAGTGTTGTTCTATCGACGGGGTATTAAACAACCCATTTGTGGGGCCTCCCTCCTGTTGGGGATTTCAATTGTTATTGTTTGTTTCAATATTTTTACACGATTGTATGTAAAATCCCCGGCATATCTTTGTTTTCTCCTCTTTTCTTGTGCGCCATTGTGGCTAATAAAGAAATCTATCTATCTATCTATCTGTCTATCTATCTATCTATCTATCTATCTATCTATCTATCTATCTATCTATCTATCTATCTGTCTATCTATCTATCTGTCTATCTATCTATATCTTTCGATAGGGTTGACCATCGTTACCTGGATCGTTACCTGGATGCGGCAGGCTTCGGACCCGTGTTTAGGGGCTGGATTACTGCAATGCACAACAGCAATATCTGCTCAATGGTCAAGGTGAAGGGCTACCTCTCAGAGCCGTTCAATATCACACGATCCATTCGATAGGGATGCCCTCTCTCCTATCTTCTGTACGTACTGACTCTCGAGCAACTACTGCGGAAGTTGGAGGTGTTGCAGGGCATCCCTCTGGTACCGGGACTGCTGAAAGCGGCACCGGCCTACGCCGACGATATTACAGTAATGGTGTCGAGCACCTCGCAAATCGAGGAAGTTGGCACCTTACTGAAGGAATACGAAAGGTTCACAGGAGCGAAGCTGAAACGGGACAAGTCCATCGGTTTGCAACTCGGATCATGGAGAGGCAAACCGATGACTTCCGATGGCGTCGGCGGACGCTGGACGGAAGGACCGGTAAAACTGCTCGGGGTCTGGTTTGGTCCGGACCTCCAGGTGGAGAAGAACTGGAACGAAGTGACGACCAAGGTGTTTGCACTCACCCAGAAGTGGGCCGAGTGCAAACTATCCTTGAGAGGTCGAGCGGAGGTGGCGAACACTTTTATAGCGTCTGTCATCTATTACCGCTTGACCGTCGTGCCTTGTCCAGCCAAAACGCTCACCAAAATAGAGGGTCCGCTCTTCCAATTCCTTTGGAAGAAGCGGGCTCCTTTGGTGAGAAGATCCATCTGCTGCCAACACCCTTCTAACGGAGGGCTGGGGATGCCGTGGCTGACGATGCGCAAACAGGCGCTCAGGCTGCGGCATCTCTACGTATTACTCACCAGACAACCGGTGTGGGCCCCGTTCGTAAGACAAGCCTTCCCACGACTCGTCTCGCTGTCCGAGCTGCAGTCCTGGGTCAAGCAAAGACCGAAGAAAATGGGCGACTGGCCCATTGAATGTGCTCAGGCGCGAACAGCCCTCTGGCAGGCGGACCCGGCGATCAGTGGAGACTCCACTTCGTCATTCTATAGAGGGTTGGTCCGCAGCAAGTGCGACGACGCGCTCGGAGAAGCTCTAGGCGAAGAGGAAGACGGCCAGTCTGATCGGTAGGACCTTCCGCCTCGGATCGATGGACAACTTCCAAAAGTTCCTGGCCTGGCAGTACTACCGAGGAGCTATACCAGTTCGAGACAAGCTCTACAGACATGGGCGCCCGGGCAGGGACCCTTCGAAAAAGATCTGTTCGAGATGCGTGCGAGACGAAGAAACCGTCGCTCACGCATTCATACACTGCCCGGGCGTTACCGACCTGTGGGGATATGTAGAACGACTATTGTCGCGGGTGGGACCAATCCGGTTGACCACCGAGTCCATCGTCATGATCAAACCGCCACCCTCCTTCAAAAACGAAGGAGAGGCGGTTTTCCTGTGTGTGATAGCTATGGCGAAAGAGGTTGTATGGTGGACGAGGTTAAAAGGGCTGAGGACAGACACCTTTCTCTCCAGCCAACAACCGATTCTTTTTTCAAATACCACTTTGGAAGAAGAATCAGGATGGAGAGAGAGGAGCTGTACCCCAGAAAATTTTATGAAAGTGGCGAGAATGGCCCGAGTGAATGGGCCTTCTCTCTATATCAGCCTGTAGGTTGAG
>OZ024741.1:214578792-214581292 GCA_964016885.1 Eledone cirrhosa | reverse complement strand
ATTTCTGTCAACAACTTATTGGCGAATCAGATCTCTTTGGATTTGTACGTGTGTTATATAGTTATAGAGGTGGGTATTTACACTTTAGTTTATAGTTTTAATTATCGTGTCTCTACCCTTACTTCCATAGGTTATAGATTCCATACACTGGTGGTTTTCCCTGATTTATCTGTCTCTAGTGTGTTACCTTTTCAACATATTGTATTTTATATATATATATATATATATATATATATATATATATATATATATATATATATACAGTAATTAAGCAAATCAAGACCACAAGCTCACATAGAAGACATTAGTCTAAAAGTATCAACTTTAAGTGCAGTTTAATATAAAAAAGGGGGTAATAATGCCAGTTTACAATTTTTTCACTACTCCATATAATGTTTCTGGATCAATCGATGGTATTATCGTTATTGATTTGGTGCTGAGGAAGATAATTAACATAGAATAATATTATGGAGCAGCTCATTAGAACTTGAATTTAGATAATGAAAATATTAATATGTTTTAAGTAGAAATAAAATAAAATAAAATAAGAGGGTTGCATGTCCGTAAATAATCGTCAGATTATGCCCCTGCTGATTCTGCTAGACCCCACAGAAGTAACAGGCCTAGAAAAATCACCTGGCTTAACCACCCTTCCTCATCTAATTTAATTACTAACATCCCTAAATGCTTCTTCTCCATCCTATCTAACCCCCCCCCCCCCCAACCATAGATATTACAAACTTTAATAAAAACAATATTAAAATCTCCTTCTCCACCACACCGAACTTAACTAGCCACATCGCATTTAGTAACCATCATAAACTAAACAAATATAGCTCCCCTCTGCGGCACCACCACCGCCTATAAGTACACCATGCAACCAGATCAATACTCATCCTAGTAGTAGAAACCCCCCTCCAATCCCATTAGTACACACGAGCAGCACAGCTTAAACAACCCTGCTCCCACTAATCGCAATCCTAATTGCAACTGCCGTAACCCCACTGCATGCCCGCTTAACGGGTAGTGACTTACACCTAATATCGTATATAGGTGCATCGTTAGAACGGCCTCATCTACTAGCTCCTATATTGGTTCTACATCTAACCCATTTAAGGTTCGATATAACGCGCACTCATTTTCCTTCCGCGACCCTGGCCATAGATGCTCTACTTCTCTAGCTAGGCTCGTTAAAAATCTTAAACTGGCCAACATTGAACACTCACTAACTTGGGCTATTTTGACTAGATCTCCAACGTTTAACGGGAGAAGAAATTGTTGTGATCTCTGTCTCACCGAGGCCTATCACATAACTCTGTCAAGGCCCCTCCCCCATGAATGACAGGAATGAGTTGGTCATCAACTGCCACCACCGCAGAGCGAGCTCCTTCGCTACCATAATATTTGACCCACCTTAGCCTATCATTTAATCACGCTCCTCCCTATAACTAACAAACTAAAACATAGTTAGTCCACTACGAAAACACATGTAAGTTACCTCCCTGCATTATCTTAGTCACATATCTCATTATAACTTTACCTATAAGCTAACTCTTTGACATTATCTCAGTTACAACTCTCATTGTCGCATTTGGATCTTCAAGGAGTTGCCTCTCTTGAAACCCATCTCTGTACAATAAGGTAATTTCCTTACAGGAAGCCAGCTTGTTGTGCGTTTGGCCGCATTGTTAATTTCAGCCTCGACAGATATGTAACGGTTCCTTATAACATACACTTGAATTTCCCAGTGCCAAGGGACCTCATCTAGGGACCTGCTAATCTGACGATTATTTACGGACACGCAACCCTCTTATTTTATTTTATTTTATTTCTACTTTATACATATTAATATTTTCATTATCTAACTTCAAGTTCTGAGGAGCTGCTCCATAATATTATTCTATGTTAATTATCTTTCTCTGCACCAAATCAATAATGATATTATCATCGATTGATCCAGAAACATTGTATGGAGTAGTGAAACAATTGTAAACTGACATTTTATCCTCTCTTTTTTTTATATGAAACTGCACTTAATACTGATACTCTTCGACTAATGTCTCCTATGTGAGCTTGTGGTCTGGATTTGCTTAACTACTCAATATTTCCAGCTCTGTACACCTAACCTCCGCATAAACCCAGTTTTCCAACTACTTTCCACTGCATAATGCACATCCAGCACCCGCTTCTAAGCTTTGACTTCTAATACCTTCACCAATCTCTCCTATCCTACCAATATCTCTCTATTTAAGATTGGTTACTTTGAACTATATATATATATATATATATATATATATATATATATATATATATATATATATATATATATATATATATATATTCAGTATACACTGAGGATGAAAAGCTCAGAGCTGTATGGGAGCCTCCCAAAAGTCAGCTCAAAAGTGACACAGAGGAGACTGAGGGTAGCCGGACATGCTCACCGACATCCAGAGTTGACACTGCACTCAGTGGTCCTGTGGGAGCCCCTGCATGGACA
>OZ024741.1:214563792-214573792 GCA_964016885.1 Eledone cirrhosa | reverse complement strand
TGAGCAAGACACTTTATTTCACGTTGCCCCAGTTTATTCAGCTGTAGAAATGAGTTGCGACGTCACTGGTGCCAAGCTGTATCGGTCATTGCCTCTCCCTTGGACAACATCGGTGGCGTAGAAAGGAGAGACTGCTATGCATGGGCGACTGCTGGCCTTCCTCAAACAAGCTTGCCCAGGCTCATGCCTCAGAGGAAAAATTATAATAATAATAATAATAATAATAATAATAATAATAATGATTTCTTTATTAACCACAGGGTTTACATAAAGTAGACATTAAGGACAGTACATGATAATACAGGGCAGTACAAATGGGAATTTCTACGTGTAAAAAAACAAGAAACAGAGGATGTAATAATAGAACAAGGAAAATATTCCCCAATAGGGGGGAGACTTCCGAGGGACATTCGTGGAGAAAACCCATTAAAAAGCCACAGTGACCCTGACCACCAGGGCAAGTGCCCTCTCCCAGTTTTGCACCTTTAATTTAAGACACATACTCAGAGTAGGCCCATTCACTTGGGCCATTCTTGCCTCTCTCACCCATCTTTCAACAAAATGCTGGGAAGAGAGCACTTCCCTTTCTACCCTGATTTTCCTTCTCAAATGAAATTTGAAAAAGTTAATCAGGGCATCTCCGAAGAGGTAAGTGCTCGTCTTCAGCCCTTTCAAACGTGTCCACCATACTATCTCTTTCGCCATGGCCACCAGACAGATAAAAACTGCCTGCCTTTCCCGGCTAAAGGAAGAGGGCGGGGCAATCCTCACGATGGACTCAGCTGATAGCTGGATCCGTCCCACACGCGACAGCAGGTGTTCGACATAAACCCACAAGTCAGCAATGCTCGGACACTGGACGAGTGCATACAGGACGGTTTCGTCGCCCTGCGCGCATCTCGGACATGCCCGGCTGACGGCACCTCCATTCCTGTAGAGTTTATCCCGAACTGGCAAAGCTACTCAGTAGCACTGCCAGGCCAGGGATTTCTGGAAGTTGTCCATAGGCCCCAGCCCGAAGGTTCTTCCGAAGAGATTGGCTAGTTGATTTTCGTCGACGCCTAGAGTTTCCCCAAGTACGTCGTCGCTCTTCCCCTCCACTAATCCTCTATAGAACGCCAAGGTGGAGTTTCCACCGATCACATTGCCCGATTGGTCGAGGGCTGTGAGCGCCTGAAGACATTCCAGTCTCCAAGCGCTCCCTCTCGGTCTTCGCTTGACCCAGGACTGCAGCTCCGTCAAGGAGACGAGCTGGAGAAAGACGTGTCTAGCAAACGGAGACCACACCTGATCACCGTCAAGGAAGAGGTGGAGATGTCGTAGCCTGAGCGCGTGTCTGCGCATCATTAGCCACGGCATTCCCAGCCCTCCACGTAGCGGGTGTTGACAGCAGATGGACCGCCTGACCATCGGAGCGCGTCCCTTCCACAAAAAGAGCAAATGCTCCAGCGCAGTCAGGCGGTGCTTAGGACAAGGTACGACGGTCAGGCGGTAGTAGATGACGGACGCGATATACGCGTTAGCCAGCTCCGCTCGACCTTTCAGGGATAGCTTCCTCTCCGCCCATTTCTGGGTGAGAGAAGCCACCCTACTCGTCACCTCATCCTAGTTTTTGTCCGTCTGGAGGTCCGGACCGAACCAGACCCCGAGCAATTTAACTGGTCCGTCCGTCCAGCGCCCGACGACGCTGTTGGACGGCATGAACCAGCCTCTCCAGGTACCGAGCTGCAGGCCCAATGACTTTTCCTGGTTGATCATTGCTCCTGTCACCGCTTCGTATTCTTTTAGTGTAGTGCCGATCGCCTCGATGTGTTTGGCGTTCGACACCACTACGGTGACATCGTCCGCATATGCTGACACGGATCTTCCGCATCCTAGTTCGCGCGGGACCCCCCTCAACGTCTCCAGTTTGTGCAGTAATGGCTCGAGAGTCAATACGTACAAGAGGGACGAGAGGGGACATCCTTGGCGGACCGAGCGCATGATGTTGAACGGTTCCGAAAGGTGACCGTTCACTCTCACCACAGAGCAGATGTCGCTGTGCATGGCAGCGATCCAGCCTCTGAAGACGGGCCCAAAGCCAGCCGCCCTCAGGACTGCCGCTAGGTAACGATGGTCGACCCTATCGAAAGCTTTCGACTGATCTAAATTGATTAAGGACCCACCCGTGCAGGTTCCCTAGCTACCCTCTCTACGATGTATCGCATGAGGTGGAGGTTGTCGTGGCTGAATCTGTCGGGAATGGCGCATGTCTGCGCCTCTCCCACCAGACCACCAACGACAAGCGCCAACCTCTTTGCTAGCACCTTGGCCAAAACCTTGAACTCTGTGTTTAGCAGAGTTATGGGCCTAAAATTATCTATGTTATCCCCCTTGTTCGGATCCTTTCTCGGCAGCGCCACAGTTCCTCGGCTCACAGAGCTGGGAATTCTCCCGTTCTGTTGCCAGTTGCAGTAGACGTCCGCCAAGAGGCCTCCGAACAAGTCTGGCATCTGTACGTAAAGTTCATAGGGCAGACCATCCAAACCAGGCAATTTACCCCTTGTGCAGCTAGTCATTGCCTCCCGTACTTCAGCGGCTGTTATCGGCTTTTCGCAACACTCCGCCTCAGTGGCCGAGAGCCGCGGCAGTCCGTCGAGGTAGACACTAAAGTCCATTCCTCGATCCGGCCCGCCGCTGCCCCCGAACAACTGAGCGAAGTGTCGCCGCTGAAAAGATTAACACATTTGCCCGGGATCGAGTAGCATGCGCCCGTCGTGGTCCACCAAAGACCGGATCGTGGCTTTGTTGCCACGACGCGCCTCCGCCACTCGGGCCCATTGAACGGCTTTCGTTCCCTCGTGTCTGAGAGCACGCACCCTAGCTCTGACAACGCAGCCTTTGTGCTTTGCATTGAAGAATTGGTCAAGGGCCAATTTCGCCGCAAGTATGTCGGTCGCGATGCATTTGCTAAGCGCCTCGTCTAATTTTCTAACTAATGCTCCGTATACTCTATTTTTCTCTATTGCTAAAGCCTTACTAAACCTAATGGACTCTATTCTAATTGCTCTTTTCAGAGCAAACCACCACTTGTTGTTGACGATGGGGGCCATCGTCAATGCCCGCTTAACTAGTTCGCTAATCCGGTCTCTGTAGGCCTTGCGCGCTGGTAAGGACGCGTTTAGCTTCCAGTAGCCGGGTCCTCGTCTATGAAGCCTATCTAAGTCAAACACACAGATCACGAATTTGTGGTCCGTGTAGGTGACTATCTTGAATTGTGGACAGCCTATGCTAGACCTATCTATTTCTTTACAAAATACTCTATCTAGATATGATCTGGATGACCCTATGCGATTTGTCCAAGTCCACATTGGCACATTCGGGAAATCCAATCGGTACCTGTCAGACAGTTCAAAACGCCTGAGCAGGTTGGTGAGGCTCTTGCACCCTCCTCCCCTATCCGCTAATCCCACACAGTCTCAGCGTGCATCTAAGATCCTGTTCCAGTCGCCCACTAACATTAAAGAGCGGGACGTTCCAAGAAAGGTCTCCAGACGCCGGAAAAAATCAGGCCGCCCTGCTCCTGTCGGGGCATAGACGGCCACTAGCCTGAAAGCTTGCCCGTCTAGCACCACCAACTTACCTTCGGGGTCCAGGAAGATGGCCCGTATGCGAAATCCAAACCTCTCCGGAAAAGCACAGCAACTCCTCTCCCCGATCCCGGACGGCTGGGAGATGCGTACACATCGTAGCCGCCGAAGATCGGTGCGAAGGCCCGTGCTTCGGAGACTCTGGTCTCGCTGATGGCCACTACATCTATGTTTAGTGACCGGAGGTTGTTGAGCAGGTGGCCCTGCTTCCATGACGACCCCAAGCCACGCGCATTTATGCTGCCTATTCTGAGTGAGGTCATGTTGAAATGGAGTGGAAAAGATGGGAAAGACCTCTTACCTTACTTCTCGTAGAGGAAGGATGGTTTGTCCATCCTTTTCACTGCTTGTGGCCTCCTCCGGAAGGATGTCCTTATAAATCCTCCTGGAGAGTGTTTGTCGGAACTCTCCGATGTTTTGGGGGAATATTTGTTTTAGTGTCATGTACGTTTTCTGTGTGATGCGAGTGATTTGTATGTGTGGAGGTGGTGTGAACTTTTGGGTTGTTGTGTAGTCTTTTTCTGTGATGCTTGTGTTGTGTTGCATGTAGTGTAATAATTGGTTGTTCAAATTTAATGCTGTGTAGTGTGTATCGTTTTGGTTATTTTGTTTTGTTTGCGTTTGTTGTGGGTTTGTTTCTGTTACGCTTTTTGGTGACTTTTGTGGTGTTGGTGATGGTGGTGTTGGGGTTAATGATGGTGATGGTGTTGGTGTTTGTGGTGATGGGGTTGGTGATGCTGGTGTGGATGGTGGCATATCTGTCTTAACTTTCTTCTTCGATAATTTATTTGTTTCCCTCTGTATTTTGTTTTTGGAGGGGGAAGGAAGAGTATTTTTTTCTTTTTTGGTTTCTTTTTTTCTTTTTTCCTGATACCGTTTCCCACTCCTCGTCGTCACAATCTGTTTCCAGTTGCGATAAGCCGGGGAGTGGAAAATCCTCCACAGGCGTTCTTTTTGGTTGTGGCGTGGTGGATGGTGTAGGCGCTGGTGCTAGTTCTGGGGCGTTGGGTGGTGGTGGTGTTGGTTTTGCTACTGTTGCTGGGGTTGTTGCTGTTACAGTTGCTTCTGTTGTTGCTGCTACAGTTGTTGCTGCTATTTCTGCTGCTGGTGGTGTTGATGGTTGAGTCACTGGGGTGGGTAAGAGAGGTGGCCTCAACATTTTAGCCTGAGGGCAGAAAGCCCTTAGGTGGGTACCTTCACCACAAACGAGACACCTAGGTCTTCTGCCCTCGACGATTACGCTGAGGTGGCTGCCGTCAGTGAGGTCTATTACCTCTGGGATCTCCTCAATGCTTTTATGGTCCGCTTGGATCAGGAGCTCCATCCCAGATCCGGACCAGTTCTCCTGCTTTTCTTTTGCAATTTCTATTATTTTGTTGTTGGCCTCGATGCCGGCGAGGACGGCAGCCATTAGCCAGGGAATTTCGATGGCCGGTGGAACGTGGGTCACCCTGATCTTCACAAGTCTCTGGCCACAATAGCTTGGGATGAGTGTGAAGTCGTCACTTCTTAATGGGGCCATGGAGTGTTCTCTGGCCTCCTGTGGTGTTTCAAAGTACACGTCCACGGTTCCATACTTCTGCCCACGTCTGATGTGGGTTTTTTTGCCCACACATGTCCCAAAGCTTTTTGGATTAGGGACTCAGATGCCCGTTCCACTCGGCGCGATTTTATGTTTATTGTCCGATAAGGCACGGTGCATAGGCGACGTTGCTCCATTTTATTAGGTGGGGGGGGGGGGGGCTGACCATGTACCCATCTTTCTTTACCATTCCTTTGGCTTCTTCTAATTCTTCCTGAGTTACCTGGATCGCTTCGCACGTTTTTGCTACTCTGGCAAAACTCAGGGTAGTTTTCTTAATTTCATTGTTGCTGTTGTTATTATCGTTATTTTTGCTATTGTTAATTTTAGTTTCAGTTGTGGTGGTGGTGGCGTTAGTGGTGTTCGGTGTGGAAGAGTTCATTTTGGTTGAATTCATTTCGATATCACGAGTTAATTTATTTTTTCTTTTGTTTCTGTTGTCACTGTGGTGGTGGTGGGGTGGGGGTTGTCGCGGTGGTGGCAGTGGTGGTGGCGGCTTTAACACCTGCAGTCATTGGTAATGGCGGGAAATGAACGTCTGCCTGAGACAAATTTAAAATATTGCTACTGCTTACAATTCCAGTGTTGGCAAACGTAGCAATATTTACAATGGTGGTGTCGGTGTGAGGTGTTGGATTGTGAGGAAGGAGTGACTCTGAGTAATCCATTATTTTTCAAAGAAAAATTTTTGTTTGATAATTATAAAAAGTTTAAATTTGGGGCTTAAAACCCCAATATTTTTGAGTGTCCTTTTCAGAAATCAATGTATGTGCACTTATATACAGTTAACAATAAAAATTTTCCATGAATGGCAATTTTAAATAACTGAAAATGACAAACCTTTGCGGTGCTCACGATGATACGATTTACTACGTAGGTCGCCAATAATAATAATAATAATAATAATAATAATAATACTTTCTTTATTAACCACAAGGGTTTACACAAAGTAGACATTAAGGACAGTACATGACAATACAGGACGGTACAAATGGGCATTTCTGCGTGTAAAAAAAAACAAAAAAAAACAGAGGATGTAATAAAAGAACAATGAAAAATTCCCCAATAGGGGGGAGACTTCCGAGGGCCACCGTGGAGAAAGCCCATTAAAAAATGCCACGGTGACCCTGACCACCAGGGCAATTGTCCTCTCCCAGTTTTCCACCTTCAATTTACAGGCATATACTCAGAGTTGGTCCATTAACTCGGGCGATTCTTGCCTCTCTCACCCATTTTCCAACAAAAGCTGGGAAGAGAGCACTTCCCTCTCTACCCTGATTTTCCTCTTCAAATGAAATTTGAAAAAGTTAATCAGGGCATCACCGAAGAGGTAAGTGCTCGTCTTCAGCCCTTTCAGACGCGTCCACCATACTATCTCTTTCGCCATGGCCACCAGACAGATAAAAACTACCTGCCCTTCCCGGCTAAAGGAAGAGGGCGGGGCAATCCTCACGATGGACCCAGATCATAGCTAGATCCGTTCTACACGCGACAGCAGGTGTTCGAAATAATAATAATAATAATAATAATAATAATAATAATAATAATAATAATAATAATAATAATAATAATATATTAGGGGGGAAAAAGTAAAACTTAAAAAACAAAAACTAAGTCAGACATTCGAATACTACATTACAATGAAACTTATGCTTATTCATTTTTGGGGCCCTTTCTGCCCGTGTGTTTGTTTGTTTATGTGTGTCCGTATACAGCGTGGTGATAATGCCACACAAGGGCCAAGTGGGATGGCGGATCCACAGATGGCTATGTAAACATACATTCGCCAATCCTCGATAAGAGTGTTTAAATATCGAACATAAACAGTTCGAATAACGGTGAAATGGAGACTAGAACGTCATGTGACAGACTCTCACCCAACAGGTGCCCCCTGGCTCAGCAGCAGGAACCTGACTGTCAACCAAATACTGCTGATGTTGGAGGAAGAAGAAGAAGGAAAGGGGCCAGAACCAACTGGACGAAAGAATTGAATAGAACTGTTATGCAATGCTACCTGAAAAGTAACCCCAAGGAGAGGGGCTACAGGAGACGGATGCATAACATCTGGAACGAGATTGGTTTATTTAAATTAGATGAACAAAAATTGGCCGGGCAGGCTCGGGTAATAAGAACTAATGGGTGGATAAGCGAGCTGGAACTGGAGGAACTGAGCAGAGAGAATGGCTTGGAGATGGCGGGTGTAGTATGCCAGACAAGCGAGCCGGCGGGAAATGAAGGTGAGGAGGTCCTGAGAACGGAGGAACCACCCGAAGCAGACAATGATCTGAATACTGAGATAAATAATACCTGGAACAGAGATACGGCCACTGAGGAGATGAATGCTGACGGGCTAAGACAAGATTCGGTTGACATCCTAAATTTAGTGGTAGATGAGTTGAACAATGATAGTGGGAGACATATGAACCTAAGATTTGTAGACAGGAAAAAGTTAAAAGAAACAACAGCTAGGGTAAACAAAGTCATCCCATACCTTGAGGCGAGGAGTCTTCACCAGTGCAACAATATCCTCAAAGCAACAGCAAATACGGTGAGGAAACTACTTGGTATAAAAGCGAGAGGAAACAACAGACAAGAAAGAGCAGAGCCGTGGTGGAAGAAGCGACTGAGTGGGCAAATCAGGGAAATGAGAAATGACATAGGAAAGCTTGAGTCACTACTGAATGGGACACTAAAAAACATAGGCACTAAAAATAGACTGGAAATAAAATACAAAACTAGGAGTAAAAAGCTAAATATTATCATAGAGGAATTGAAGCAACGCATTGTAGCAAAGAGTGCCAAAATCAGGCGATACGAGAACAGAGTCAGTCAGTATAAACAGAACCGCATGTTCGACAACAACCAGAAGATGCTGTTTGGACAGCTTGAGGGGAAAGAAAGAGGCAACGACTTGATCCCTGGGGCGGAACAAGCTAAAACATTCTGGAGAGGAATATGGGAGCAGGATGTTAGACACAATGCCCAGGCAGGGTGGATTGAGACAGTACAGAGGGAGATCGGTGAGCAGGCACAACAACAGACTGATTTGAGTATCACAGTTGAAACTCTTAAGGGGCAAGCCAAAAAACTAACCAACTGGAAATCACCAGGCCCAGATGGTGTGCAGGGGTATTGGATTAAACATTTAACATCCCTCCACCCGAAGCTGACGGCCATGTTCAATGACTGCTTGGTGTCGGGTGAGGTGCCAGAGTGGTTGACAAAAGGTACCACAGTTCTGATAATGAAAGACCGAAGCAAGGGTAATGATGTTACCAACTATAGACCTATCACATGTCTGCCCGTAATGTGGAAACTGTTGACGAGCATTGTGTCTGAGGAAATCTACCATCACCTCCACACAAACAACTTGTTACCGGACGAACAGAAAGGATGCCGAAAGAAGTCACGTGGTACAAAGGACCAGTTGCTTATTGATAAGATGGTAATGGGGAATTGCAGGAGGAGACACACTGATCTTGCCATGGGATGGATAGACTACAGAAAGGCATTTGACATGGTGCCTCATTCCTGGATCACCAAAAGCCTGGAGATCTTCAGGGTGGCAGATAACATCAGACAGTTGCTGGGCAGGAGTATGGGGTCCTGGGAGACAGAGTTGACATCAACTGGAGTATCCTTGGGAAGCGTGAAGATCAAGAGAGGTATCTTCCAGGGAAGCCTGTCCCCTCTGTTGTTTGTCCTTGCCCTGATGCCCTTGACCATTATGCTGCGAAAAGTGAGAGCAGGATACAAGTTGGGAAGGGGAGAGCTTACCATCAATCACCTCCTCTTCATGGACGATCTTAAGCTCTTCGGGAAAAGTGAGAAGGAGTTGGATGTGCTTGTTGACACTGTCCGTATTTTCAGCAGTGATATATGTATGCAGTTTGGTATTGGTAAATGTGGAGTCATTGTGATGAGGAGGGGTAGGTTGAGCAGAAGTAACGGGATCCAGATACCAACAGGTGAGATGATAAAGGAAATTGACTCTGAGGAAGGATACAAGTATTTGGGCGTTCTGGAGGCTGATGGCATAAAGAACAAAAAAATGAAGGAATTGTTAAGAACTGAATACATTCGGAGAGTAAGGAGCGTATTGAAGTCACATCTGAACAGCAGAAATGCCATAAGCGCAGTAAATTCCCGAGCTGTGTCTATTATTAGGTACAGTGCGGGAATTCTGAGATGGAATGTTGCTGAACAAAAAGAAATGGATAGGAAGACTAGGAAGCTATTGACTATCTACAACATGTTCCACAAGAGGAGTGATGTCGATAGACTCTACCTAAGGAGATCTGAGGGTGGAAGAAGTCTTATCAGCATAGAGGACTGTGTTCAGATGGAGAAAAACAACCTATACAAATACGTGACCTATAGTAAGGAGCCAATGCTCAGAGCTGTACTGAAGGAGGGGACAGTAGGCCAGGGGATATCCAAGGAGGAAATAACATCAAGGAGGAAGAGCAGCCTTAAGGGAAAATCCCTTCATAGTACCTTCTTTGAGAAAACTGAATTTAGAGATCCACAGACATGGAACTGGTTGAGAAGAGGAGACCTCAAAAAGGCTACAGAAGGAATGCTAATGGCTGCGCAGGAGCAGGCCCTCAAAACGAAGTGGTTGAAGCACCATATCTACAAGGAGGAGGCTAGCCCACTGTGCAGGATCTGTGGAGAGAGAGAGGAGACTGTGGCCCACATTGTGTCCGAGTGTAAATACCTAGCCCAGACCCACTATAAGGGCTGGAGACACGATGTGATGGGCAGGGTGATCCACTGGCACCTGTGC
>OZ024741.1:214541292-214551292 GCA_964016885.1 Eledone cirrhosa | reverse complement strand
CGCAGTAAAGTGACCAGTGAAAAACTCGGTACATCTACATATGTATACGTGTGTGTATTCATATGCATACTAGTATTTCAGTATACATATGTGGATGTACATTTTTAACTTAATTGTTTAAGCGTCAGTCATACAAAAGTGAGTTACAAACGAAACGAAATTTAATTTCGTTTCGTTATTTGTTTTTATCGTCTCCGTTGAACCGGTACGTACTCACGCTCTATGCAAATTAGTCTGCCCACTACTAATTTTCATAGAAAAAGCATATAACGATATGTGCTTTTACGATTCTCTAGAGAGGCCGGAAGATAGGTAAATATTGCTGATGAGATGTAACAACATCGAAACTAGTTCAATATTCCTTGTCTGGCTTTCTGGAGAATAGAGGAAAGGTGTTTCCTCAAAAACCAGTATGACTCTAAAAACCGGTTTGTCTGTGTGTTTACATACAGAATAGCTGGACACTCGCAGTAAAGTGACCAGTGAAAAACTCGGTACATCTACATATGTATACGTGTGTGTATTCATATGCATACTAGTATTTCAGTATACATATGTGGATGTACATTTTTAACTTAATTGTTTAAGCGTCAGTCATACAAAAGTGAGTTACAAACGAAACGAAATTTAATTTCGTTTCGTTATTTGTTTTTATCGTCTCCGTTGAACCGGTACGTACTCACGCTCTATGCAAATTAGTCTGCCCACTACTAATTTTCATAGAAAAAGCATATAACGATATGTGCTTTTACGATTCTCTAGAGAGGCCGGAAGATAGGTAAATATTGCTGATGAGATGTAACAACATCGAAACTAGTTCAATATTCCTTGTCTGGCTTTCTGGAGAATAGAGGAAAGGTGTTTCCTCAAAAACCAGTATGACTCTAAAAACCGGTTTGTCTGTGTGTTTACATACAGAATAGCTGGACACTCGCAGTAAAGTGACCAGTGAAAAACTCGGTACATCTACATATGTATACGTGTGTGTATTCATATGCATACTAGTATTTCAGTATACATATGTGGATGTACATTTTTAACTTAATTGTTTAAGCGTCAGTCATACAAAAGTGAGTTACAAACGAAACGAAATTTAATTTCGTTTCGTTATTTGTTTTTATCGTCTCCGTTGAACCGGTACGTACTCACGCTCTATGCAAATTAGTCTGCCCACTACTAATTTTCATAGAAAAAGCATATAACGATATGTGCTTTTACGATTCTCTAGAGAGGCCGGAAGATAGGTAAATATTGCTGATGAGATGTAACAACATCGAAACTAGTTCAATATTCCTTGTCTGGCTTTCTGGAGAATAGAGGAAAGGTGTTTCCTCAAAAACCAGTATGACTCTAAAAACCGGTTTGTCTGTGTGTTTACATACAGAATAGCTGGACACTCGCAGTAAAGTGACCAGTGAAAAACTCGGTACATCTACATATGTATACGTGTGTGTATTCATATGCATACTAGTATTTCAGTATACATATGTGGATGTACATTTTTAACTTAATTGTTTAAGCGTCAGTCATACAAAAGTGAGTTACAAACGAAACGAAATTTAATTTCGTTTCGTTATTTGTTTTTATCGTCTCCGTTGAACCGGTACGTACTCACGCTCTATGCAAATTAGTCTGCCCACTACTAATTTTCATAGAAAAAGCATATAACGATATGTGCTTTTACGATTCTCTAGAGAGGCCGGAAGATAGGTAAATATTGCTGATGAGATGTAACAACATCGAAACTAGTTCAATATTCCTTGTCTGGCTTTCTGGAGAATAGAGGAAAGGTGTTTCCTCAAAAACCAGTATGACTCTAAAAACCGGTTTGTCTGTGTGTTTACATACAGAATAGCTGGACACTCGCAGTAAAGTGACCAGTGAAAAACTCGGTACATCTACATATGTATACGTGTGTGTATTCATATGCATACTAGTATTTCAGTATACATATGTGGATGTACATTTTTAACTTAATTGTTTAAGCGTCAGTCATACAAAAGTGAGTTACAAACGAAACGAAATTTAATTTCGTTTCGTTATTTGTTTTTATCGTCTCCGTTGAACCGGTACGTACTCACGCTCTATGCAAATTAGTCTGCCCACTACTAATTTTCATAGAAAAAGCATATAACGATATGTGCTTTTACGATTCTCTAGAGAGGCCGGAAGATAGGTAAATATTGCTGATGAGATGTAACAACATCGAAACTAGTTCAATATTCCTTGTCTGGCTTTCTGGAGAATAGAGGAAAGGTGTTTCCTCAAAAACCAGTATGACTCTAAAAACCGGTTTGTCTGTGTGTTTACATACAGAATAGCTGGACACTCGCAGTAAAGTGACCAGTGAAAAACTCGGTACATCTACATATGTATACGTGTGTGTATTCATATGCATACTAGTATTTCAGTATACATATATGGATGTACATTTTTAACTTAATTGTTTAAGCGTCAGTCATACAAAAGTGAGTTACAAACGAAACGAAATTTAATTTCGTTTCGTTATTTGTTTTTATATATATATATATATATATATATGTATGTATGTATGTATATATATATATATATATATATATATATATATATATATATATATATATATATATATATATATATATATATATATATATATATATATATAATATATATGTATTAATATATTGAAAGGTGATACCTCGTCTAGAAAAACTTACTTAAGTCCTGGTTTTATACATTACCTGTCTTGCCTAGAATGTATTTAATCTCGCAGACAGTGTGAATTTTGTCTAGAGGGAGTGTCACCATGGAACACTTACCTGATAAATTGATTAGGTAACAGTGTTCTGGTCAGAGAAAAATCGATATTTCGATTGCAGTAGAATATAAAACAATGCTTATTATACGTTGGTGTATATGTTCCATATCTCTGTTTGAAAGTTTATGTAAGTCATATCACCGACTACCTGCCGAGTCATTGTGCACTCTCACTGATTAAATATCTCTCGATTTGATGAACTAAAGGTGTAATATCTAGTTCCATGTATGTCTATATATGTAAGTATGTACTTACATACCTGTGTATGTAAGTAAATATGTACTTACATGCGTATATATGTATGTTTACATGTATGTATTTATATACGTACTTACATATGTATGTATGTGTATATGTATGTATACACATACAACAATGATGTTGACTTGTTCTTCTTTTTGGTAAATATCATCTTGGTTAAAAGAGTGGGACTGGCTTTGTGCAGTGCCTTTGCTCACTATAAAAGCTTCACGGCACAGGCATTGCTTTATATCTGGAGATCTCTCTGCACTTGTCGTTACATGGTACCATGGGCCCAGCACTATGTGTCAATAATTGTCACAAGTGTAGTGTTTGTACCAGAGTTTTCAAGTCGCTGGCTGGACTAAAAAGTCACACTCGTTCAGCGCATCGGTAGGGGTTCTCCTACATGGATATAAAGTAGTGACCGTACTCGAAAACGAGTTGGCAGCCACTATGTATGTATATATGTATGTTCTTACATGCCTCTATAAGTATTTACAGGCGTATGTATGCATGCATGTATATACTTACGTGCGTTTGTATAAATACATGTAAGCATTATGGATTCATGTATCCATGTATCTATGTCCTTACCTATTAATGTATGTATGCATGATATGTATGTATATTCTCTCTCTTTCTCTTAATTTTGAGTTTATTTTGGACTGGCCATCTTCCCGGTTGCAAGATTGTAAAGAAAACGAAATTGCTGACATCTCTTGTGCAAGTATCCATACTTTGAATGGTAAGAATGTTTTACAGACTTCGTTACCATTTGTAGTTTGTGAATTAAGGAGCTACATTCTTTTTCCACAAAGTCGGGTTATACTTTGGTGCAGGTGGGTTGGTATATAACCTGTAGTTCTAATAATTGTTTCCACTTTTGGCACAAGGCCAGCAATTACCCAGTACATTACTGGTACTTTATTTTATCGACCCCGTAAGGATGAAAGGCAAATTTAACCTCGATGGGATTTGAACTCAGACCATAAAGGGACATAACTATGCTGGAAATCATAGCGTCCCACCCTCTACCGATACTGCTAATTCACCGCATATAGTTCCAATAATGACGGGTATCGAGCTGAACATGTTTCTTGGATACTGGATCTGCAAACTCCTCATCAATGGTCCGTAGATATCCCCTGTATCTTGCACGTTTCTTACTACATTGACATCAAGTGGGCAGCTGTTTTCTACAATATAGCATGTTTTTAATATGTTGTCCCAAACAACAATTTCAGGTGGGTTACTCTTTAATTTGGTGGCGGATTTTAATTTTAAGTTTTACCAGTTTTGAGCCATTGTCTCAACATATTCCTTCGTATTTGATTTTCATCTTCCGTAATGTATTCCACATCGCTGTAGTTATCATATCATTCCACATGGGGAGGTAGTAATGAGAAGACATTCTTTACAGTTAGACATTCGATCTTTGTTTTGAACAGCCTACATTTATTGTCAACTGATGACCTTCCTCTTTTGTACAGTTGGTCGTCTTGGATGTGAGCAGTAGCGAAGGTGGTTCCTTTAGACTGCTGGCCTTCTACACCACAACAGGGGCTGGACAGCCGGACTTCTTTAGGCACCTGGAGACCTTTCTGGGTACGTCTCGCACTTTACTGTTAGCGGGGGACTGGAATGGCATATTAGACGCTCGCTGGGATTGTGTGGGACAAGCTGATAGGAGCCGAGGGTGTAAAAGCCTCAAGCACATAATCAGCCAGTTCCAACTGTCTGACAGGTATCGACTAGATTTCCCCAATGCGCCTGTATGGACATGGACCAACCGAATGGGGTCATCTAGATCGTATATAGAGACAGGATCTTCATTAGAAAAATAGATAGAAATAGTGTAGGCTGCCCACTTTTTAAAACGGTCGCTTATTCAGATCACAAATTTGTGTTCTGTATGGTCGACCTAGATAAAACGCGTAGGTTGGGACCGGGTTACAGGAAGCTGAACATGTCATTTCCGGCACGTAAGGCTTACAGGGACGAGTCAACAATTTAGTTAAGCAAAAGTTGACAGGGGGATCATCAACAACAGATAGTGTTGGGCTCTCAAAAGAGAGATTAGAGTAACTTCGATAGAGTTCAGCAAAGGACTAGCGTTAGAGTAAAATAGAAAGGAGAGGAGCTGGTAGATAAGTTAGACGAGGCTATTTGTAGTGGCATTGCAACTGACGTGCTAGCGGCGAGAATGGCATTAGACCATTTCTTCAAAGCGAAACACGAAGGTTGCATTGTCAGAGCTAAGGCGCGTGCGCTGAGAAACGAGGGAACCAAAGCTGTTCGATGGGCCCGCGTGGCGCAGGCGCAGCGTGGTAATAAAACCACAATTTGGTCTTTGGCGGACCGAGACGGATACGAGATAAGCGATTCCAAGCGGATGTGTGAGGCCTTTCGCCAGCACTTTGTTGTTCAGGGAGAGTGGCGAGTCAGAGAGAGTAGCGGATTTCAGTCCATACCTTGACGGCTTGCCGCGCATCTCGATGGTCGACGCTGAGCGCTGCGAAAGGCCGATTACTTCAGCCGAAATTCAGGACGCCCTTGTCGGTTGCATGAGGCGCAAGTCACCCGGTTTGGATGGCCTGCGCTACGAGCTTTACGTAAATATGCCAGACTTGTTCTCCGATCTCCTCGAAGCACTCTGCTGCAGCTGGCAGCAGAATAGGAGTATTCCCAGTTCTGTGAGCAGGGGAGTGGTGACGCTGATAAGGAAAGACGAGAACAAGAGGGATACATTAGACAACTTCAGGCCCATAACTCTGCTCAACACAGAGTTTAAGATTTTGGCCAAGGTGTTAGCAAAGAGATTGGCGCTTGTCGTCGAGGATTTGGTTGGGGAGGCGCAAACTTGTGCAATCCTAGCCAGGTTCATACACGATCTCATGCGATACATCATAGAGAAAGTAGGGTGTAAACCTGGCTTCGGTGGGACACTGATCAATTTAGATTAATCGAAAGCATTCGATAGGGTCGACCATCGGTATCTGGAGTTTGTCCTCAAAGCAGCTGCCTTCATCCCTCTCTTCAGAAGCTGGATCGCTGCAATGCACAGCGGCACACGCTCGGTGGTCAAGTTTAATGGCCACCTCTCGGAACCTTTTCGGCTCTCCCGATCGGTCCGTCAAGGGTGCCCTCTCTCTTCCCTTCTGTACGTATTGACTCTCGATCCTTTACTGCTGAAGCTGGAGCTGTTGCAAGGCATCCCGCTCGAACCGGGACGTGGAAAGGCGGTGTCTGCTTATGCGGACGACATCACCGTAATGGTGTCGGACACTTCAGAAATCGAAGTGGTCGGCACTTTATAGAAGGAATATGAAAGGTTGACAGGAGCCAAACTTAACCCGGAAAAGTCGGTGGGCTTGCAGCTCGGAACCTGGAGAGGCAAGCGTATGCCATCCAACAGCGTCGAAATGTTGCTCGGGGTTTGGTTCGGACCAGACCGCCAAGTGGAAAAGAATTGAGACGAGGTATCGAGCAGAGTAGCCAGCCTCACCCAAAAATGGTCTGGGAGGAAGCTATCACTGAAAGGTTGCGCGGAGGTGGTGAATGTGTACATCGCGTCCGTCATCTACTACCGCCTGACCGTCGTGCCTTACCCCCGTCCGTGCCTCGTCAAGTTGGAACGGCTCCTCTTCAAATTCTTGTGGAGGGGACAAGTTCCGTTGGTGAGGCGGTCCATCTGCTGCCAGCACCATCTAAGCGTAGGCCTGGGTATGCCGTGGCTAATGATGCGCAGACATGCGCGACATCTCCAGATATTCTGCCTAAACGGTGAACAGGTGTGGTCGCCGTTTATCAGACGGGCCTTTCCGCAACTCGTCTCTTTGACTGCGCTGCAGTCCTGGGTCAAGAAGAGACCGAGACTGGGTGACTGGCACCTGGAATGTTGCCAGGCACTCACTCCCCTCTACCAAGCGGGCAATGCGAATAGTGGAACTTCCACTCTCGAGTTCTATAGAGGATTAGTGGTGGGAAGTGCGATGACGCACTCGGAGAAGTTTTGGGCCTCGACGAAGTCGAACTGACCAGTCTGTACCGGAGGACTTTCGAGCCGGGGAAGATGGACAATTTCCAGAAATCCCTCGCTTGGCAGTGATACCGGGGGGCACTGCCGGTTCGGGATAAACTCTACAGGCACGGGAGTGCTGTCAGACGGACCTTCCCAAGATGCGCACAGAACGACGAAACCGTTCTGCACGCACTTGTCCAATGTCCGTCCATTACTGACTTGTGGAGTTATGTCGAACAGCTACTGTCGCGTGTGGAACGAATCCGGCTATCGGCCGAGTCAATAGTGAAGATCGATCCGCCGCCTTCCTTAGATCAGGAAGAGCTGAAAATGTTCCTCTTTACAGTACATTTGCTAAAAGGTGGATGAATGTGGCGAGAATGGCCCATGTGAATGGGCCTACTCTGACCATGCGCCTATAGGCTAGCTAACATGGGGAGAGGGGTTCTCTCCCTGGGTGCCCTAGAAGCGCAGGGTGATTCAAGATTGGTGGGGTACCTGAGTCACCCCAGGATCGTCCACCCCCTATCGGGGAATTTATTTTGTTATATTTATGCATAGTTTATTGTATATTTGTATATCTTCATTGTTAAATTAGTCTTGCCATTGTGAACTTTTACTCGACCTTATTGTAAACCCCCACTGTCCCTGTCTTTGTACTGTCCCCTACATGTCGGCCCTCGTGGCTAATAAATGAAATCATTATTATTATTATTATTATTGTTATTATCATTATTGTCGTTATTATGTTGTTTTTTTCGTGCAATGGCCATACTCGATAACGAGGAGTCAACCATCATGTTTATATGTACGTACGCATTGATGTATTTACGCGCGTATGTATGTGTGTTTATATGTATGCATGTACGTATGTGCAGACGTATATTACGTTCATGCATGTATATGTGTATGCATTTATGAATGCATATATGTATATACATGCACGTTTATATACATGTATGGTTTCTGTGCATAATATCTGATATTTATGGCGACTATTTATTTCGAAGTTTCACCGATATTTACTGGTATATCAAACATTATTTTGGTGAACCAGTAAATATCGGTGTAACCTCACCGTATACAATGTCCAATAGTAACAATATTATTTTCAGTCTCTACACAATAAATGAGTTTTTACTTCAGTTTATTTTACAAACACTTTATACAAGCATTGTAAGGAATTCATATACCTGACACTTACTATTCAGAATGTGTCTGATCGTCTAAGTATAGTTATCTATACAGTTGTCCGCTCAACTACAGATACCAGGTTTGGTTCTCACAGGCGGTCATTTACAAAATTCTAACGTCATATTTCACGCTAATAAATGCATCGTTTTACTTTAAGATTATAAAGACATGGCCATATTATATATATATATATATATATATTAGAAATGATAAGCTTTCACCGTATTTTAGACTAAAGGAATTTCTAGCCTGATAGTGGGGTTTATAACCCTCGGAGAAATGGAAAAAGATGAGTGTTGCCGTACATGGGAGTCGAACCCACATCTTTGGTTATCCAAACCACTGTGCTACCATTATACCAATACACATCCCATCTCCTTCCATTCGAATTACAAGCTATGAACTTAGCAAGTGAATGATAAACAAGCAAATTATAAACGTAAACATGTAAGTATGTTTTTGAAACGGTGCGCGAGTTTGAAATTAGAAATTAGAAATTATAAGCTTTCACCGTATTTTAGACTAAAGGAATTTCTAGCCTGATAGTGGGCTTTATAACCCTCGGAGAAATATATATATATATATATATATATATATATATATATATATATATATATATATATATATATATATATATATATATATATATATATATATATATATATATATATATATTAATAAATGGAAACTATATTTATAAAACCATATTTATTTTATTATATATATTTCAAGGGCAACCAAGGCAAATTATGGTGCGCTTTCATCAGATAAAATAAAGATTTGTTTTATAAATAAATATTGACATACCCGGAAAAAAGACAACCTTAACGGTTGGAGCTTCCTGGATAGGGGAGATAATATTTTATTGAGGGTAATACAAAGTTATGAGTGAGTATGCAAATGAGTGTCCGAAAAGTTCAAAAGATAACGGTTTATTTAAATTAAACTGTTGGAAGAAGAGGATATGAAAGGGAGAGAGAAAAGACAAAGAAAAGGAAGGAGAAAGAGAGAAGAGGAAAGAAAGAACGATTATACATAGTGATAGTGAAAATAGTCAAGAGTGAACGAAGAAATAAATATTAATAGAAGAATATAGAGCGTAAATATATCTAAGTGAAAGAAGAAGTGAAAGAAGAAATAAGATTAACGTGGAAGAAGAATATTTAGAATGTATGGTTCATTACGTTGTGATTATAATATTTATAATGATAAGTTGGAAAAATTAAAATTAAAAATTAAAAATCAAAATTAAAGATTAAAATTTACCTTAATATTAAAAATTTTATTTAATATTAATATAAAAAATTAAAAATTAAAATTAAACCAGAAGTATTTATATTATATTAGGATGTATTAGTAATAATATATTCGTTTAGATGTGTATGTTATGAATTATCAATTATTTAAATAAATATATATATAGTATTTTACATTAGAGAAAATCTAGTATAGTTTATTTGATTAAAGTAAGTTTGGCAAAATTATATTTATTACTAGTTGTAAGTCAAAACTTAAACATCCAAATAATTCCAAATTTATGAAAATTTACGAGAGTTTACAAAGGAATAACCACTTATTATATTACAAAAACAGTAAGGAAGTATAAAGGAAGTTAGAAGTGATTTTTTAAGAACTCAAATGACTACAAAAAAAAAAGCTTCAAAAAACCTTCTTTCAAAAAAAAATGTTTTCGAAAATTTTTTATGAGAAGTCATAAATGTTATAAAGTTAAAAAAATTTATCTT
>OZ024741.1:214518792-214528792 GCA_964016885.1 Eledone cirrhosa | reverse complement strand
TATGGGACTACAAATAATGAACATACAGAGACACACCGAAAAAGAGAGACATGTACATACTCTTTTACTCTTTTATCCACAAACACTTGTACGTATATATGTATATGTATGTATATATATATATATATATATATATATATAAATAAATATAAATATATAAACACATAATGTACACACACACACACACACACACACACACACACACACACACACACACACACACACACACACACACACATATATATATATATAAATATATATATATATATATATATATAATATTATATATATTATATATTTGCTACGGATGTCTAATTGAAATTTAATATATATGTAGTTCAAATTGAAGTGTCCTTTGGGAAGAATCATTTAGCTTTATAGTTGTAGAATTGACAGTTTCCAAATGTCTTAATAACAACATTTACATATGATGACTGTATATATGTGACTGGAACCAGTGTCCTGTTAAAGCTAACTCTAGAAAGCACTAATAATAAATATAATAATAGCACAAGCGAAAAATCTTAACCGTCAAAAGCAACAGCATTCACAGCAATGAAATTCCCTAATGACTACATACAGAATTATATATGTGTATTTCTATGTGTTTGTGTGTGTATATATATATATATATATATATATATATATATATATATATATATATATATATATATATATAATGGAAAATTTGAACAGGAACGAAACAGAGAGGCAGTACAACGAATGTTTATTAATTTCACGCTCTTGAGATTGGGGTGGTGGTGGGGAACGACGTTTCGGGCATAAGCCCTTCTTCAGGTGAAAAGTGTGTGGGAAGAGAGTTCAAAGGGTGTGTAGGGGAGTGGTGGAGGAGACGTATAGCAAAAAGGGGGTGGGAGGAAACGGTTCTAATGAAAATAAAAATAAAAACATGATCAAAATAAAATTAAAATGGGGTAAAACAGGTGGTGGAAGGATGTGGGGCGTGTAGGGGTGGTGGCGGGTGGAGTGGGGAGAGGGAGATGGGGTGTCCGAGCGGGGAGGGCTGAAGGTGGTGTGTGTGTGTAGGTGTACGTGTGTGTGTGTGTGTGTGTGAATGTGAAAGCAAGGGTTGGGGGAAGAACGGGGTTGCATATATATATATACATGTGTGTGTGTATATATATATATAGACACATACGCACATATCATATACATATACATATGTATATATAATTGTATATGTGTGTACATGTGTGTGTATGTATGCACACACATATATATATATATATATATATAACGAAGGAAATGTGGTAAGGAACCAAATGGACCATAACGCACCAAAGTACTCAAAACTTAGGGTAGTAGAGTGGGTAATAGGAACAAGTATGACCCCGATGGCAGAGCCGTTTCGACGGCTAATTCTGGACTGAATTAGCCGTCGAAACGGCTTGAGCTCTGCCGTCGGGGTCATACTTGTTCCTATATATATATATATGTGTACATATATATATATATATATATATATATATATATATATATATATATATATATATATATATATATATATATATATATATATATATATATACATGCATGTGTTTGTGAGTAAAAGCGTAAAAGAGTATGTACATGTCTCTCTATTTCGGTGTGTCTCTGTATGTTCATTATTTGTAGTCCCATATATTTTTTAAAATAACAGATTAAAGTTTAAGCAAAGAATCGCTGCTTTCACCCTTCGGAAGATCCCGTTAAGGGTGAAAGCAGCGATTCTTTGCTTAAACTTTAATCTGTTATTTTAATAAATATTTGCTCTCGGGTTCTTATATATTTGATATATATTTATCCTTATCAAGCCCTCTTTGGACTTTAGTCTTCACATTTATTAGTATTACTATATATATATACATATATATATATATATATATATATATATATATATATATATATATATATATATATATATATATATATATATATTAATATAGATGAGATTCTACAGGACTAGAACTGTTTCATTCTTTAGAAATCATCAGGAATCTGATTCCTGATGATTTCTAACGAATGAAACAGTTCTAGTCCTGTAGAATCTCATCTATATTAAAACTTTTATACTCTGCAATGTATTGAGTACCTTACTTACTGTGGTTACCTCCGATTCAACCCGGAATAACGTATATATATATACAGAGAGAGATACATGTTATATGTATATATAGCTATGTGTGTGTGTGTACGTGTGTATCCATATGTGTATGAATAATTTATTGCGTGATTAAGTGGGTTAGGTGATGAGATAATATCCTCTTTCTGTGTGAAGAGGATATTATGGAAAAAACATTTGAATATATAGAGTTAAAAATAACTGACTGTTATTGGCAGTATCGGTAGAGGGTCGGGCGCAATGCTTTGAGTTACGGCCTTTGCCATTCTGAGTTCAAATCCCGCCGAGGTTAACTTTGCCTTTCATCCTTACGTGGTCGATAAAATAATGTACCAGTAATGCACTGGGTGGTTGCTGGCTTTGTGCCAAAAGTAGAAACAATTATTATCATTTATTCTATGTCTTTACGTCCTGTGTTCAATTCTTGCTGAGTTTAAATATGTGTTGCCTCATTACTATATTGATAAAATATGGTACCTGTCATGTAGGTATGGTACTGTAGCTCCTGATAGAATCGTAGGGCCGCCCTATTGACATACGGCGTTTCTTGGGCATTTCAAGCCTGGCTGTATACAGGAGAGTTCTTCCAGAGAAAGATAGAAAGTGAGGGAGAGGAAATTCAGAAAGAGATACAGAGGAAGACTGGTACTTTTTTATCGACCTCGGAAGAATGAAATGCAAAGTTGACATCGGTGGGATTTGAACTCAGAGAGCAGAGAGTTGGAACAATTAACATAAAGAATTCTATCCGACGTTCTAGTGACTCTGCCAGTTCGCCACCTGCTTACCACTCAAATACTCGCTTTAAATTGCTGGCTTTTTGTTACAATTCTTCTATATATGGCGGTGAATTGGAAGTCGTTAGAAAGTCTGACAGAATGGTTTGCAGTATTCATTTAGGGCTTCTTCTCTCTGAGTTAGAATCCCGCCGAGGTCAACTTTACATTTCATCCATTCGAGGTCGATAAAAAAGTACCAGTCTAGTACTGGGGTCGATTATTCCTCCTTTATCTCTTTTTCAATTCCATTCTCTCACTCTCTCTATATTTCTCTGCGAGAAATCTGCTATTTTCAGACCTGGCGAGAGGTTTGGGGTCCGCCAGGATTAAAAATGCTTAGAAATGCCGTATGTTATTACAACACCCCCACGACTCTCGTAAGAGTTACGGAACCAGGCATGCATGCAAGTGAGACCAACCGTGAACATGGATATTATCCAACCATCTTGCTGTTGGCTTACCACTGGATCTCCTGCCGTTTGGCTTTGCACTTAAAATCTGCCCAACTATTCTTTCCTTTGACATTCTAGCGAGAGCTGTGGACTCTTGATACAGAGCAGCAGCACCTTTACTTGGAACTACTCCCTGATCTCCGAGCTACGTAACATATCGAGTAACTTTACGCCAAACTCCCTTCAGAGGAATCACATATTGGCCGGTTGTATTTGTGATTTTATTATTTTTGTCATTACTTCTCTTTACTCTAAGTACCTCATGTATATGTCATAAACAATTAGCACTGATTACTAAAATATTTAATAAGCATTTTCATATGTTGGCCTACATTTCATATCAGGCCTGGGCGCATAATCAGGTTTAGACGGTCTATATTTCATATCTAGCCTGGATATATTATCAGATTTGCGTGGCAGGGACTACTTGCAAAATAATTCAAAGGACAAGGATTTCAGTTAATCGAATCACTGAATACCAACCGTCTAAACACCGGTGGAGGTCCGTTTACTTATAATTGTTTCTACTTTTGTCACAAGGCCAGCAATTATCGCAGTGTATTACTGGTACTTTATTTTATCGACCCGGTAAGGATGAAAGGCAAAGTTAATCTCGGCGGGATTTGAACTCAGACCATCAAGGGACGTAACTCTATGCTGCAAAGCATGGCGTCCGACCCTCTACCGATACTGCGAATCCACCGCCCTTCGTTTACTTATAATAAAACATTGTATCCGCCATTACTGGTGTTTGAAAAAAAAATCTGAAAATTATTATCACAACAACCAGTAATTGTTTGTTTTACAGAACAGGGGGAAATTAAGGAAAAAAAAAGTGTAAAAAGCGAAAACGCGAAGAGATCAATCAATTTCCTGAAGTTAGACATTCTGTGTTTTCAAAACAAAATGGCCGCAGGTTCATTTCGACCTCCCAAAACGTCTTGGTCAGCCATTTTAATCATCCAACCGGAAAACCAAAAGAATTGTGCGACTTCATTTCTGTTTTCTTCACTTCTGTTTTTTTATTTTTTTTATTAGATTTATTTCTGTATTTATTTATTGTAGACCCCTTCCTTCACAAAGAAGCTGTTCAAATGTTAACAATCAACTATTGAAGCGATGGGAAAGTTAATCATTGTCGAAATCAGTGGATTTGCTCCAGGTATAGAAATTAAAACTTTATATATATATATATATATATATATAAAGGATAACAAAATATCGTTATAGGTAATCCAGTTAGAGGTTGGGAATACTTCTTATTATGGATAGTTTTAGCGTACGGCGTTGTTTGACTCAACAAGAGGTTTACGTAGGTGGCGAGTTTATGATTTCACTTGTATTCCTATCTAAGTTTAAGGTGAAGAATAACATGATCAACAGTACAAAAAAGGGGATTTATTTACAGTCTGACAATTGTTTCACTGACTAAGTTGTCTAAAAATTGCTGAACACTAGAGGCAGTGCCACTCAATTTCAAATACGATGTTAGCTTAACCAGATCATCGTGTTCAGCAATTTTTAGACAACTTAATCAGTGAAACAATTGTCAGACTGTAAATAAATCCCTTCTTTTGTACTGTTGACCATGTTATTCTTCACTTTTTCAATTTTATATTCAATTTTATATCTGGTCAAGAGCATTAGATTCAAACCCAGACACAACAGATTTCTCTCTCTCTCTATATATATATATAGTAATAATAATAAATTTGAAGACTAAAATCCAAAGAGGGCTCGATAAGGATAAATATATATCAAATATATAAGAACCGTAGAGCAAATATTTATTAAAATAACAGATTAAAGTTTAAGCAAAGAATCGCTGCTTTCACCCTTAACGGGATCTTCTGAAACTAACAAAGTCAATCTGTAAACGCAGAACTGGATATTTCAAAAAACGTTGCAACCGGAGGAAGACAGGAAGACGATACTTTGGTTCGTGGAAACGCTCGCTGGCAAAGAACGGGAAAGAACGAATAATACGCGCAAAGACAGAACCACGTGTATGGTATAAAAGAGGTCATAGACTAATGTTCTCATAGGTGGTGCATAGAGACGTTCTCTGGCAGTGAACGAAAAAACGAACATAATATGTCATATGTGGAGCGTGGAGAACAATAGCACGCAAAGACACAACCACGTAAATGGTATAGCAGAAGTCGTAGACTAAAATTCTAACTAGGAGACCAAATGAATCTCCGCTACAGAGTTAAGAACAAAGTAAATAAATACAATACAGAAGTAATAGAAATAAATAAATACATACACGCAAACAAATACGTACATACACAAGCATACGCAAAAACTTACCATATGTATACAAAACCACGCACATATAAATATGTGTGTGTTTGTGTATGCGTGTATACAAATAAATAAATAATTATATAAACGTATATAAATAAATAAATACGTATATAACAAGCGCACACACATACCTACATATAAATACACGAATGTTCGGAGACGAAAGTCAACTAAAACATGAAGTACGCATATACTCACACCCACCATACGTACGAACCTGCATACTCACACAGACGAAAAACTCCCGTATATACATAGCCAAACCATATGTACCAGAATATACAAAATTGTACGCCATAACAATCAAATATACGTACGAGAAGGTATTCGTCGCTCCTATTAATGACGTATTATTCGTTCTTCCCCGTTCTTTGCCAGCGAACGTTTCCACGAACCAAAGCATCGTCTTCTTGTCTCCCTCCGGTTGCAACGTTTTTTGAAATATCCAGTTCTGCGTTTACAGATTGACTTTGTTAGTTTCAAAAGATCCCGTTAAGTGTGAAAACAGCGATTCTTTGCTTAAACTTTAATCTGTTATTTTAATAAATATATATATATATATATATATATATATATATATATATATATATATATATATATATATATGAGTGTTTGTTTCGGACTACTTGCGGTTTTAAGTAGAAACACGTGGAAATTGTTATATATATATATATATACAACGCACGCACACACACACACACACACACACACACACACACACACACACACACACACACACACACACACACACACACATATATATATAATATAAAAGTAACGAAGATCGCTGGTATTAAGTCAAAGCTCTCCGGCCAACGTCTAGCTTTATGAATCTGCCGAATTGCAGCAATCAGCTGTTCAGAGTGCACACATTTAGTTAATAGCAGAGACGGTGGCTGTGTTTTGGTAGAGAGAAAGGTAAAAATCTCAACTCCTGGCCGGTATCGTTTCTGTGCAATATAACTTCACAAATGTAGATATTACATCGGCAATGTTCAGAAAGTCACGTAATATCAACAGATAATTAGGTAACCGGGCTGTTACACGTCATCAGCAGGTGGCCCAAGTCATATGCTAGGTCTTTACAGTGTGTTTTAGCCATTACCATTGGACAAAGTATCCAGTAGTTCTTGTCATTCTCACAATCTGCCTCTAATGAAAAAGAGGAAGAATCCCATCGTACACTAAAACACATCGTTTCGTGGGTAAGTTCAAACAAAGGAATTCGCGCCAAACGAAGAATTCAACCAGCTACCCATATATATATACATATATAACAATATATATACTTTTTTTTTCTGTGTAACTTGATCTCGTTTACCACTAGCATGTGTCCATATAGCAGTGAGCGGATGCGTGGTAGTAGTAGACGTACTACATCTACAGGCCCCCTAACCCTACCGGCAGGGTACTATGTACAATAAGCATACATCCCCTGACCAAACCAGCAAGACGAAATTAAGTAGATTCCTCACTTGAAGGTGGTAAACCAAACTGACAACAACTGGCCCTGACCGCCTTCGAGTCTTAAAGATTTCTCTCTGCTTTTTAGCCTCTTGGATTGTGTTTACCATTATTCCTTTATTATATAACTTTTATGCAATAAACACCTGATGATGTCACCAGGATCCTACTGAACTTGGTCACTGAAATGTAGATAGTGTTTGCTATAATAAATCTTTGAAGGAATTTCACCAGTCCAGCCTCCTGTCATTTTACTCAATAAATATATAAATATATATATATATATATATATATATATATATATATATGAATATAGACATAGAATATTCGAAAATATTCTGTATGTTTATAATAAACATTTTGAAGACCTAATCGCTATAGAATAGAATACGTCACGTATTACAATTAGATTCTCGATAAAAGCAAGGGAAGTAATCTACGCGTTTCATTCTCGTTAGAAATCATCAGGACTACATATCCAGTGCTTTTATCGAGAATGACACAGCTAGAGACTTATAGAATACTTAGCTGTGTACAGGAACTGGTTTGAAAGAGCGGTTGCCGGTCCGGCAGAAATTAGAAATTGGAATAAATGCTCTGAAATAGCGATATATATGTGAATATAGACATAGAATATTCGAAAATATTCTGTATGTTTATAATAAACATTTTGAAGACCTAATCGCTATAGAATAGAATACGTCACGTATTACAATTAGATTCTCGATAAAAGCAAGGGAAGTAATCTACGCGTTTCATTCTCGTTAGAAATCATCAGGACTACATATCCAGTGCTTTTACTTTTATCGAGAATGACACAGCTAGAGACTTATAGAATACTTAGCTGTGTACAGGAACTGGTTTGAAAGAGCGGTTGCCGGTCCGGCAGAAATTAGAAATTGGAATAAATGCTCTGAAATAGCGATATATATGTGAATATAGACATAGAATATTCGAAAATATTCTGTATGTTTATAATAAACATTTTGAAGACCTAATCGCTATAGAATAGAATACGTCACGTATTACAATTAGATTCTCGATAAAAGCAAGGGAAGTAATCTACGCGTTTCATTCTCGCGTAGATTACTTCCCTTGCTTTTATCGAGAATCTAATTGTAATACGTGACGTATTCTATTCTATAGCGATTAGGTCTTCAAAATGTTTATTATAAACATACAGAATATTTTCGAATATTCTATGTCTATATTCACATATATATCGCTATTTCAGAGCATTTATTCCAATTTCTAATTTCTGCCGGACCGGCAACCGCTCTTTCAAACCAGTTCCTGTACACAGCTAAGTATTCTATAAGTCTCTAGCTGTGTCATTCTCGATAAAAGCACTGGATATGTAGTCCTGATGATTTCTAACGAGAATGAAACGCGTAGATTACTTCCCTTGCTTTTATCGAGAATCTAATTGTAATACGTGACGTATTCTATTCTATAGCGATTAGGTCTTCAAAATGTTTATTATAAACATACAGAATATTTTCGAATATTCTATGTCTATATTCACATATATATCGCTATTTCAGAGCATTTATTCCAATTTCTAATTTCTGCCGGACCGGCAACCGCTCTTTCAAACCAGTTCCTGTACACAGCTAAGTATTCTATAAGTCTCTAGCTGTGTCATTCTCGATAAAAGCACTGGATATGTAGTCCTGATGATTTCTAACGAGAATGAAACGCGTAGATTACTTCCCTTGCTTTTATCGAGAATCTAATTGTAATACGTGACGTATTCTATTCTATAGCGATTAGGTCTTCAAAATGTTTATTATAAACATACAGAATATTTTCGAATATTCTATGTCTATATTCACATATATATCGCTATTTCAGAGCATTTATTCCAATTTCTAATTTCTGCCGGACCGGCAACCGCTCTTTCAAACCAGTTCCTGTACACAGCTAAGTATTCTATAAGTCTCTAGCTGTGTCATTCTCGATAAAAGCACTGGATATGTAGTCCTGATGATTTCTAACGAGAATGAAACGCGTAGATTACTTCCCTTGCTTTTATCGAGAATCTAATTGTAATACGTGACGTATTCTATTCTATAGCGATTAGGTCTTCAAAATGTTTATTATAAACATACAGAATATTTTCGAATATTCTATGTCTATATTCACATATATATCGCTATTTCAGAGCATTTATTCCAATTTCTAATTCCTGCCGGACCGGCAACCGCTCTTTCAAACCAGTTCCTGTACACAGCTAAGTATTCTATAAGTCTCTAGCTGTGTCATTCTCGATAAAAGCACTGGATATGTAGTCCTGATGATTTCTAACGAGAATGAAACGCGTAGATTACTTCCCTTGCTTTTATCGAGAATCTAATTGTAATACGTGACGTATTCTATTCTATAGCGATTAGGTCTTCAAAATGTTTATTATAAACATACAGAATATTTTCGAATATTCTATGTCTATATTCACATATATATCGCTATTTCAGAGCATTTATTCCAATATATATATATATATAAATACTCTACGCCAATGACCACATCTTAAACAAAAAATCTGAGGCAATTTCGGCTTGTAAACATAAATTGCACAAAACTTTCCTGTATTACAGCCCCACATTATTCACCAACGGGTAGTACGAACTATACGCGGATAATTTACGTCTTGATGTGGTAGCTAAGTATATGTTATGTTTATACCATTACTTATTTGTATAGGTAAGTATATATTACCTGTATGTTTTGTGAAGGTACGTATACTTTCTCGTACGCATATTTGCTTGTATATGTTATTGCGTATGTATTATATATACTGGTACATGTGCATTTGGTTATGTGTATACGTGAGTTTTGCGTATTCTTAACTCTACGACTTCAGTTATACCATA
>OZ024741.1:214463792-214516292 GCA_964016885.1 Eledone cirrhosa | reverse complement strand
ATGTGACGTTTGTGACGTCAGGCGTGTTCAGTTGCTTACAAGCAACTGAAGCTTGTTCCTCTTCTAAATGTTGAGGCAATAATGCTGGGATTCCTTTGTCCATGTCTGCTACTACCTGCTGGTCAAGTAGGCAGGGCTTTCCCTTCCCATCGTCTTGTATTGACAAAGAAGCAGGTGCATTTGCTCGGCCATTTTTAAAAATTGAAGTGCTTTGCAAATATTTTTCGAAAATATGTTGGATGTTTTTGCCCTGAGGGGCACGATATTTTGGGAGACTGACCAGATCAAAAATTGACTTGTCAGTCCCTCTACAAATTGGTATAAAAATAAAAGTTCACAATGACGAATTTCTAAAGAAATTTGAACAAAACTTTCCGAGCAAGTTTAACACATGTGCCCATCCCAGAGAGAGATAGACAGACAGAGAGACAGACAGACAGATAAATTTCTATTTATTTGCCACGAGGGCACAAAAGAAGGGGTCAAATACACAGTGGGGGAGTTTACATAAATCGAGTAAAGAAAAAGGAATAACAATAATAATATAATAATAAAAAGTCCTCAAAAGGGAGGGAGCGTGTTCGGGATTGCACATACCCCCGAAAAGTGTGCAACCCTTTTCGCGGGGGAAGCCCAGAGAGGAGGCGCTCCCCCTTTCCTCTTCACTTCTTCACCTACAGAACAATGTAGAGAGAAGGCCCATTTACACGAGCCATTCTCGCTTCTTTCACCCACCTTTCATAAAACTGTCTGGGACCAAGCACTTCTCTCTCCATCCTGATCCTTCTTCCGAAGTGGTATCGGAAGAAGTAAACCAGGTGATGGCCAGAGAGAAAGTCACCCGACCTCAGACCTTTCAGGCGCGTCCACCACACAACCTCTTTCATCATGGCTATTACGCACAGAAAGACCGCCTCTGCTTCGTTTCTGAAGGGAGGCGGCGGCTTGATGTTCACCACAGACTCGGCGGTTAATCGAATCGGCGCCACACGCGACAGCAGTCGTTCGACGTAGCCCCACAGATCGGCAACGCCCGGGCAGTGTACCAGTGCATGCGCAACGGTTTCCTCGTCGCGCACGCATCTGGGACAGATCTTTTTCGCTGGATCCCTGCCCGGGCGCCCGTGTCTGTAGAGCTTTTCTCGAACGGGCAGAGCCCCCCGGTAACACTGCCAGGCTAGGGACCTCTGGAAGTTGTCCATGGGTCCCGGGCCGAAAGTTCTACCGAACAGGCTGGCCAGTTCGTCCTCCTCCATGCCTAGCGACTCTCCAAGGGTGTCGTCGCCCCTGCTAGCCACCAGCCCTCTATAGAATGTCGAGGTGGATTCTCCACTGACAGTCGGGTCCGCTTGCCAGATAGCCGTGAGCGCCTGGGCACACTCGGTGTGCCAGTTGCCCAGTTTTCTCGGTCTTTGCTTCACCCAGGATTGCAGCTCGGTGAGCGAGACGAGCTGTGGGAAGGCTCGCCTCACAAACGGGGCCCACACCGGCTGACCGGTGAGGAGTACCTGTAGATGCCGTAGCCTCAATGCGTGCCTACACATCAACAGCCACGGCATACCCAGCCCTCCTTTCGAAGGGTGCTGGCAGCAGATGGATCTCCTCACCATGGGAGGCCGCTTCTTCCAGAGGAACTGGAAGAGCATGCGTTCCATGATGGTGATCTTTTCCTTGGGGCAAGGCACGACGGTCAGGCGGTAGCAGATGACGGACGCTATGTAAGCGTTCGTCACCTCCGCCCGACCTTTCAGTGATAGTTTGCACTTGGCCCACTTCTGGGTCAGCGCAAACACCCTGCTCGTCACCTCGCCCCAATTCTTCTTCACCTGGAGGTCCGGTCCGAACCAGACCCCGAGCAGCTTCACCGGGCCCTCCGTCCACCGCCCGACGACACCGTCTAACGGCATCGGTTTGCCCCTCCACGTTCCGAGTTGCAAACCGACTGACTTGTCCCGGTTCAGCCTAGCCCCCGTCAGCCTTTCGTATTCCTCCATTAGGGTGGCGATCGCCCCGATTTCCGAGGCGTCCGCCACCATTACTGTTACGTCGTCAGCATAGGCCGAGACCGCTTTGTGCAATCCCGGTTCCAGGGGTATGCCCCGCAGCAACTCCAACTTCCGCAGCAGTGGATCGAGAGTCAATACGTACAGAAGGGAGGAGAGGGGGCACCCCTGTCTGATGGACCGGGTGATTTGAAACGGCTCCGAGAGGTAGCCGTTTACTTTAATCCTAGAGTAGATGTTGCCACTGTGCATGGCAGAAATCCAGCCCCTGAAAACGGGTCCGAAGCCCGCCGCCGCTAGCACCGCATCCAGGTAACCATGGTCGACCCTATCGAACGCCTTAGATTGAACCAAGTTGATCAGGGCCCCACCAAAGCCGGGTTCGTTGCCAACCCTCTCTATGATGTATCGCATGAGGTGGAGGTTGTCGTGAATGGACCTGGACGGGATAGCGCATGTCTGCGCGTCTCCCACCAAACCACCCACCACAAGCGCCAACCTCTTCGCCAACACCTTGGCCAAAATCTGTAACTCTGCATTCAGCAGAGTTATGGGCCTAAAGTTACTTAAGTCGTCCCCCTTGCTCTCGTCCTTCCTCACTAGCGTGACCACGCCCTTGGTCACAGAACAGGGAATTCTCCCGTTCTGTTGCCAGTTGCAATAGACAGCCTCGAGGAGTTCGGAGAACAAGACCGGCATAGCTAAATAAAGTTCGTATGGTAGACCATCGAGACCCGGAGATTTGCGTCTGCTGCATTGGCTGAGCGCTTCCCCGATTTCAGTGGCTGTGATTGGCCTTTCGCAGCACTCCGCTTCGCCGCTCGAAAGACGCGGTAGACCGTCGAGGTATGGACCGAAGTCCACATCCCCGTCCGGCCCCCCGCCCCCTCCGAACAGTCGAGCAAAGTGCCTTTGAAAGGCCTCGCACATCCGCTCAGGTTCAAGGATCATCCGTCCATCCTGGTCTCGCAAAGACCGAATGGTGGATTTAATCCCACTCTTGGCTTCTGTCACGCGGGCCCAGCTAACAGCTTTGGTCCCCTCGTTTCCTAAAGCACGTATTTTACTTCGGGCAACGCAGCCTTCGTGCTTCGCGTCAAAGAACTGGCTCAACGCCGTTCTTGCCGCTAACACTCTGGCTACGTCTCCGCTCCTAATCGCCTCTTCTAGTTTATCTGTTAACTCCCTTTCCTTCCTATTTCTATTCGCCGCTAGTTCCTTACTGTAACCTATCGAACTTACTCTAATCTCTCTCTTTAGAGATACCCACCACCTACTGTTGACAATCGCTCCCGTCAACCGCATCTTAACTAAGCTACTAATCCGGTTCCTGTAATCTTTCTTTGCCGGCAAGGACAAGTTCATCTTCCAGTAACCGGGACCCTGTCTATGCGTTCTATCAAGGTTGACCACGCAGGTCACTAATTTGTGATCTGAATAGCCAACCATGATCAATTCTGGACAACTAAATACGTCCCTATCCTTACTCCTAACCAAAAACCTATCTAGGTACGATCTAGATTGTCCACTGCGGTTTGCCCAGGTCCAGGTTGGCGCAGTTGGACAATCTAGTCGAAATCTATCGACCAGGTCGAATCGATCGAGTAACCCCTTGAGGCTGCTACACCCCCCTCTATCGGGACATGCCCCTGCATAGTCCCAACGCGCATCTAGGATTCCATTCCAGTCCCCCACTAAAAGCAGGGAACGCGACGTTCCTAGAAAAGTCTCCAGACGCTGGAAGAAGTCGGCTCTTTCAGCCCCGAAGGGGGCATAAAGACCGACCAGTCTGAAAGCCCCGCCTTCACCGCCTCCGACGTCCAGCACCAGTATTCGACCCCCCGGGTCCGAGTGAACAATCTGTACGTCGAGAGCCAGACGTTTATCCAGCAGTACGGCAACTCCCCCCCCCCCCCGCCTCCGGGTTGACAGAGAGATGCGTGCATCTCAAAGTCATCGAAGGCGGGAGCCAGCTGTCGCACGCTGCTGATCCGACTCTCGCAAACAACCATCACATCTATACTTCGTGACCTGAGGTCACTTAGTAGCTTTGCTTGCTTCCAAGCTGAGCCCAGGCCACGCGCGTTCAAACAGCCAACTCTCAATTGATCTATTTTGGTGTTGAAAGTGAAGAAAGAAAAGCACTTACCTCTCCGGGTTGTGTAATTTCCATGGCGTCAGGTGTGTTGGGTGGAGGGATGTTTTGTGGTGGTGTGGGGGTGCCCGAGTGTGGTTGGGTTGGGGTGTTTGGAGTTGTGTCAGGGAGAGGGGAGGTTATGGGGAAATCTTTCAAGAGGACGCGATTTAACGGTTTTAAACAGGGGGGGGGGGCTCACGTCCTGTCTAAATTGTTCTTTTAAGGAACGATAAAGGTCCAGAGGGACCTTTATCATTTTTAAATGGGTGAAGTTCTCTGTTGAGATAAAGTTTGGCCCTTCGGTCTGCACCAAAGGGCTATTGTTTATTAATTTAAACAGTTTTTTGTTTTCTTTATTTATATATGTGTATTGCAATGTCTTTTTTAGTGATGCTGTCAATGTTTCGGAGAGGGGAGGCGCAGATTTATTTTTGTTTGTTGAGGGTGGGGTGTTTTTTATTGGAGTTGGTGTTTGTGTGTGGGTTATTTGTGGTGTGCTGGGTGTGTGCTTTCTTTTTTTTCTTTAAACTTGTCTGAAGGCTTCTCCTCCTTCTTCTTCAGAAGTTGGGGGAAACTCTTCAGCGCTAGGTGGGAGGGACGTCGTGTCTGGTTGTTGTTTTTTTGCGGGAGGGGGAGATTTGTTGCTGTTTTTTTAATTATTTGTTTGGAATGCGTTTTGTGGTGGTGGTGGTGCTGTTTGTGTCGTGCTTGTGGTTGGTAATGGTGGTGATGGTGTTTGTGTTGGTGATGGTGGTGGTGATTTTTGTGTCGAGCTTGTGTTTGGTGCTGGTGGTGGTGATGTGCTTGGTGGTGTTTGTATTTTGTTTGCTGTGTGTGGTATTAGTGTATTTTTGGAGGTGGGTGGTGTTGGTGTACTGTTTGTGGTGGGTGTGGGCAATAGTCCTTTTTGGGGGATACGTTTCGGGAAGTTAGCCTTAATGTGTCCCCTTTCCATGCATAAATAGCATGCTGGTCTTCTCCCCTCTACAATTATATCTATTGGGGTGAGCTCATCCAGCCAGATGCGATCCGGGATTTGTGCTATTCTTTCGGGCCTCATTTGCCTTCCCCATTGACAGCACTGTGTCCTCGCCCATGTCTATGAAGCCAGCAATAGCCCACCAGAAGTCCATTGTGGGCAGCATTGTTTGTATTTTTACTCTCTGTGTTCTTCTACCCATGTAGGAGGGATAGAAGCTGTATGTTGTCGATGAGAGTGGAAAGCTTCTCCGCCGTTTCCTTGTCTTTTGTTAGGACCGAAATGCTGCCATAGAGTCGGTCCTTTCGTATGAAGAGAATATTCTTCATATAGTCTTTTAGGACCAACTCTATCTCCATTTGGCTGGGTTGTGCTGGCTTTCTTGTTTGGTTTAGGATTGTTCTGAAGAGAACTGTGTTCTCTGTTCTCGCTTTCTTGAATTCTGGGGGGGGGGGGGGGGGGTTAATGGAAAACATTCCATTCTCCCATAAAACAATGTGTTTCTTTGCTTCGGCCAGTTTTTCTCTGGCGGCCGTTAGGTCAATTGGTGTGTATGTAATGGATTGTTTTGTTTTCTGGGCGAAAGTTGCCCTGTTGTTATTTGTATTATTTTCTGTTTGTTTGTTTTCCGTTTGCTCATTTTCCTTAACATTTGTTTTTTCATTTTCTTTGTTTGTTTCGTTGTCTAATTTTGTTGTAATTATTTTTTGTTCTTCAAACTTGGGGGGCGTGGCAGAGCTAATGGCAGACATGTCTGCCATCTTTTCCGCCATGCTGCCAAGAACGAAATTTTTCGGCAAAATTAGATATTTATTTTACCCCCTAAAAAGGGGGTAAATGGAAAAATGTTTCCCTAAATAACAGGGATTAGTGTTCCAAATGTGTTGCACTGAAAAATTGATCCGGTACTTACTATTGTAAGGGTAAATCCCGATGGAATAGCGGAGCCGATGTGAAGCGTGTCTTACTCTATCAAGATAGATATGTTTCTTTTATTTGCCACCAGGGCATCAAAAGTGGGACAAGTACAATGGGGGGAGTTTACAAAACAAGGCGTCCTCAATAAGGAGGAGGCAATAACAATATATAAAAATAAAATAAAATATAACAAAAATAAAATTTATAACAAAGTCCTCAATAGAGAGGAGGCGCCTTGGGGGTCGCACAGACCCCCGAAAAAAGTGTGCAACCCTTCTCCTCAGGAGCACAGAGAAGGGGTGCTCCCTTGGTCTTTCATCTTCCTCACCTATAGTCTGATGTAGAGTGAAGGCCCATTTACACGGGCCATTCTCGCCACTTTCACCCATCTTTCATAAAAACGGCTGGGGTGCAGCACCTCTCTCTCCATCCTGATCCTTCTTCCGAAATGATATCGGAAAAACGGACCAGTTGTTGGCCAGAGAGAAAGGTGTCTGACCTCCGTCCTTTCAGACGCGTCCACCATACAACCTCTTTCGCCATGGCTATTACGCACAGAAACACCGCCTCTCCTTCGTTTTTGAAGAGGGGGGGCGGCTTGATCGTTACAATAGACTCGGTGGTCAACCGGATCGGTCCCACCCTTGACAGCAGTTGTTCGACATAGCCCCACAGATCGGCAATGCCCGAGCAGTGTACCAATGCGTGTGCAACGGTTTCCTCGTCGCACACGCATCTGGGACAGATCTTTTTCGATGGGTTCCTACCCGGGCGCCCGTGTCTGTAGAGCCTTTCTCCAACGAGCAGAGCCCTTCTGTAGCATTGCCAGGCCAGGGACCTCTGGAAGTTATCCATGGGTCCCGGGCTGAATGTCCTACCGAACAGGTTGGCCAGTTCGTCTTCCTCCATGCCTAGGGCTTCTCCGAGGGCGTCGTCGCACCTGCTAACCACCAGCCCTCTATAGAATGACGAGGTGGATTCTCCACTGACAGCCGGGTCCGCCTGCCAGAGAGCCGTGAGCGCCTGGGCACACTCGGTGTGCCAGGCGCCCAGTTTTCTCGGTCTTTGCTTGACCCAGGATTGCAGCTCGGTGAGTGAGACGAGTCTGGGAAAGGCTCGCCTCACAAACGGGGCCCACACCGGTTGACCGGAGAGGAATACCTGAAGGTGCCGTAGCCTTAATGCGCGTTTACGTATCATTAGCCACGGCATACCCAGCCCTCCTTTCGAAGGGTGTTGACAGCAGATGGAGCTCCTCACCATAAGAGCCAGCTTCTTCCAAAGGAATTGGAAGAGTGCGCGCTCCATTTTGGCGAGCGTTTCCCTTGGGCAAGGCACAACGGTCAGGCGGTAGTAGATGACGGACGCTATATAAGTGTTCGCCACCTCGGCCCGACCTTTCAGGGACAGTTTGCACTCGGCCCACTTCTGGGTCAGTGCAAACACCCTGTTCGTTACCTCACCCCAGTTCTTCTCCACCTGGAGGTCTGGTCCGAACCAGACCCCGAGCAACTTCACCGAGCCCTCCGTCCAGCGCCCGACGACGCCATCGGAGGGCATCGATCTTCCCCTCCACGTGCCGAGTTGCAGACCGATCGACTTGTCCCGGTTCAGCTTAGCCTCTGTAAACCTTTCGTACTCCTCCAGTAAGGGGCCGATCGACCCGATTTCCGAGGCCGTCTACACCATTACTGTTACGTCATCGGCGTAGGCTGACACCGCTTTCCGCAATCCCGGTTCCAACGGGATGCCCTGCAACAACTCCAACTTCCGCAGCAGTGGCTCTAGAGTCATTACATACAGAAGGGAGGAGAGAGGGCACCCCTGTCGGATGGACCGCGCGATTTCGAACGGCTCCGAGAGGTAGCCGTTCACCTTGACCCTAGAGCAGATGCGGCTGCTGTGCATGGCATTAATCCAGCCCCTGAACACGGGTCCGAAGCCTGCCGCCGCTAGCACCGCATCCAGGTAACCATGGTCGACCCTATCGAATGCCTTAGATTGATCCAAGTTGATCAGGGCCCCACCAAAGCCGGGTTCGTTCCCAACCCTCTCTATGATGTATCGCATGAGGTGGAGGTTGTCGTGGATGGACCTGGACGGGATAGCGCATGTCTGCGCATCTCCCACCAGGTTGCCCACGACAAGCGCCAACCTTTTTGCTAGCACCTTGGCCAAAATCTGTAACTCTGTATTTAGCAGAGTTATGGGCCTGACATTATTTATATCGTCCCCCTTTTTCTCGTCCTTCCTCACTAGCGTGACTACGCCCTTGGTCACAGCACAGGGAATTCTGTTCTGTTGCCAGTTGCAGTAGACCGCCTCGAGGAGATCGGGGAACAAGTCCAGCATAGCTAGATATAGTTCGTATGGAAGACCATCGAGACCCGGGGATTTGCGTTTGCCGCATTGGCTCAGCACGTCCTCTATCTCAGCGGCTGAAATCGGCTCCTCGCAGGACTTCGCCTCCCTGTCCGAGAGACGCGGCAGGCCGTCGAGGTATGGACCGAAGTCCACATCCCCAACCGGCCCCCCGCCCCTTCCGAACAATCCGGCAAAGTGCTTTTGAAAAGCCTCGCACATCTGCTTAGGTTCAAGGATCACCCGTCCATCCTAGTCTCGCAAAGACCGGATAGTGGATCTGCTCCCTCTTTTGGCTTTTGTCACGGGGGCCCAGCTAACAGCTTTGGTCCCCTCGTTTCCCAGAGCACGTATTTTGCTTCGGACGATGCAGCCTTCGTGTTTTGCGTCGAAGAACTGGCCCAGGGCCGTTCTCGACGCTAGCACTCTGGCCACGTCGCCGCTTCTAATTGCCTCTTCTACACTATCTACCAAATCCCTTTCCTTCCTATTTCTATTTGAGGCTAACTCCTTACTAAATTCTATAGAGACTACTCTAATCTCTCTTTTGAGAGATCCCCACCACCTGCTGTTGACGATGGCGCCCGTCAACCGCTCCTTAACTAAAGTGCTAATCCGGTCCCTGTAAGCCTTACTTGCCGGTAAGGACAAGTTGAGCTTCCAGTAACCGGGTCCCTGTCTATGAGTTCTGTCAAGGTTGATTATGCAGGTCACTAATTTGTGGTCTGAATAGCCAATCATGCGCATTTTTGGACAACTTAAAAAGTCCTTATTCTTAATTCTAACTAAGAACCTATCTAGGTACGACCTAGATGATCCGCTACGATTTGCCCAAGTCCAGGTTGGCGCAGTCGGAAAATCTAGTCGATATCTATCGGCCAGGTCAAATCGACCGATTAACCCTTTGAGGCTATTACACCCCTCTCTATCGGGACAGGCCCCTACGTAGTCCCAGCGTGCATCTAGGATACCATTCCAGTCCCCCACTAATAGCAAGGAGCGGGACGTCCCTAGAAAAGTCTCCAGACGATGGAAGAAGTCCGGCCGCATTGACCCGAAAGGGCCGTAGGCGGCTACCAACCTAAACGCTCCGCCTTTACCACTGCCAATGTCCAGAACCACTAGTCGACCCTCCGGGTCCAAATGTACCATCTGTGTTGCGAGACCCAGATGTTTTTGCAGCAGAACGACATCTCCACCCCCACCTCCGGGCTGACAGAGAGATGCGTGCATCTCAAAGTCATCAAAGGTGGGGGCCAGCTGTCGCACGTTGCTGATCCGGGCCTCGCAAATAACCATCACATCTATACGTTGTGACCAGAGGTCATTTAGAAGCATTGCTTGCTTCCAAGTTGAGCCCAGGCCATGCGCATTTAAACAGCCTACTCTTAGCATAGCCATGTTGGTGGTGAAGAGAAAAGGCACTTACCTCTCTGCGTCCCGGGTATCGGGCTGCACAATTTCCATTAGGGTGGGGAATGGGTTGTTGGGTGGGGTGGTGGTTTGCGGAAGTGTAGGGGCATCAGTGTGTTGTGTGGTTGGGGAGTTTGGAGTTGTGTGGGTGTTTGGGGAGGGGGTGGGGTAGTTTTTTAGGAGGACGCGGTTAATGGGCCCGACGCAGGGGGGGACCCACGTCCTCTTTAAAATTGTTTTTTAAAGTTTTATAGGTGTCCCGTGGGGCCTTAATCATTTTGAGGTGGGGAAAATCCCCTGCCTGGGTGAAGTTAGGCCCTTGTGTTTTTATTAGATTGTTGTTGTACACAATGTTTAACAGTTTTTTGTTTCTTGTGTTTATGTATGTGTATGCATGTTTTTGTTTTTGTGTGGTGTTTTTTGTTTGCTGTTATTGTGAGCTCTTTTGTGTTGGTGTCAGTGTTATGTTTTGGGGAGGGTTGTTTTCATTTGTGTGTCTGAGGTGTGTTTTCTTTTTTTTCTTTTGATTGTGTGGAAGTGCTCCTCCTCGTCTGACGACGAACTAGGGTCATCTTCCGCGTTGGAGGGGAGGGGTATATTTTCGGGTTGTGTTTGCGGTGCGGGTGTTTTGGAAATTGTTTTTGTTTTTTGAGTGGAGGGGATGGGTTGGACATTGTTTTGTTTTTGTTTGAGCTGTGGTGGTTGTTTTTGTAGTGGTAGTTGTGGTGATTGTGTTGGTTGTGCAGTTGTTGGTGGTGTAGGCAGGATTGGGGTTTTCTTATTAAGTTGGGGACAGACAGCCCTCAGGTGACCTCTGGTTCTGCAGAGGTAACACGAGGGCCGCCTACCCTCAACGGTAATGTTGATGAAGGTTAGATCATCCAGTATGACGCGTTCAGGGATCTGGGCGATCCTTTCGGGCCTCATTTGAACTACAAGTTCGAGGCTCGTTCCACTGAACGCGTCACCCGATGCCTTTCCCATGGACACCAGCATGTCATCCTCCAGGTCCAGGAAACCTGTCAAAACCCACCATATGTCCATAATCGGCAGGATGGTGTGGATTTTTATTTTTTGTGTTCTTCTACCCTTGTACGTAGGGTAGAAGGTGTATGCGGTGGATGTGATTGGTTTGATGGACAGTTTCACTGCTGTGTCCCTGTCCTTCATGAGAATGGATAGACTCCCGTAGAGTCTATCCTTCTGAATGAAGGTGATGTCCTTCATGACATCTTTTAAAACCAGCTCTATCTCACTCTGTGATGGTTGAGCTGGTTTTTTACTTTTGTTCGAGATTGTCCTAAACATGACAGTGTTTAGGAGTCTCTGGCTTTTTAGTTCCGGGGGGAATGGATTGTGAATGAACCATTTTCCCCGTACACTATATTTTTTTGGCATCTGCCAGTAACTCCTTCGCTTTGGTTATATCTACTGGCAGATAGTCGAGGGTTTTCCTTGCCGTCTCGGCGAAGGAGAAATTTTTTTTGTTTGTGTTGTTGTTGTCGTTGGTGGTGTTGTTGTTATCATTGTTGTTGTTGTCACAATTATTGGTCTTGTTGTTGTTGTTATTGTTATTGGAGTTGTTTTCGTCCGTCGTTGTTGTTGTTGTTGTTGCTGGTGCCGCTGATTCTTTGGGTTGTTGCCATGGCAACGTCAAGTTGTCGGTTAACAGGTGGACAAAATCCTTCCTCTGGCTGACCTTTCTTCTTGACCTCTGCTTGCTACTGTGACAGTGGCAGGGGGAAGCTGTAAGTTTATCTTCCCCTTTCCTCCTTCGAATTTTGGTGAAGAAGCTTCAGCCATTTAAAAAAAATATTAACTTTTCAACAAGAAAAAACTTTTTTTTTTGTTTAACTATTTCGCCTAAAGGCGTAGAATATTTTGAGAGACTGACCAGATCAAAGTTTGACCTGGCAGTCCCTCTACAAAATGGTACAAAAATGAAAGCTTACAGTTTACAATTTCCGGATGAATTTAAACAAAACTTACCGAGCGAGCTCAGCACATGTGTCCATCGTAAAGAGATAGAGATAGATAGATAGATAGATAGACAGATAGATAGATAGATTTCTTTATTTTCCACATGGGCGTACAAAATTGGGACATTACATGACGTGACAGCGGGGGTTTTACATAAAATCTTTAACAATGATAAAAAACAATAAACTATATATAAAATAAAAGAATCGAAATCCCCATTAGGGGGGGGGGGGCTAACGCTACTGCGGGGTTGTTTTACACCCCGTGGATACAACAACCCTCAAGACCAGGAACACGTTGTGTAGGTGCTCCCGTCTTCCCTCTGCTTATCTTCCTCAACCTACAGGTTTATATACAGAGAAGGCCTATTCACCCGGGCCATTTTCGCCACATTCACCCACCTTTCAGCGAATTTACTGGGGTGTAGCACCTCTCTCTCCACTCTCACCTTCCTTCTGAAGTGGTACTTAAAGAAGGGGATGAGTTGTTGTCCGGAGATAAAGGTGCTTGCCCTCAGTCCTTTTAACCTCATCCACCATATTACCTCTTTCGCCATAGCCACCAGACAGAGGAAAACCGCCTCTCAATCTTAAATGAAGGCGGCGGGGTGATCCTCACGATGGACTCGGCTGACAACTGGATGCGTCCTACACGTGACAGTAGCTGTTCGACATAATTCCACAGGTCGGTCACCCCATGGCACTGAACAATTGCGTGCAGAACGGTTTCGATGTCCTGCTCGCATCTTGGACAGGTCTTTTTGGCAGAATCTCTGCCAGGGCGTCCGTGCCTGTAGATTTTTTCTCGAACTAGTAGAGCTCCTCGGTAGCACTGCCAGGTCAGAGGCCTCTGGAAATTATCCATAGGCCCGGGAAGGAAAATCCTCCCGAACAGACTGGTCAGTTCGTCTTCCTCGATGCCTAGAGTTTCCACGAGAACGTCGTCGCACTTATCCTCCACTAATTCCCTATAGAATGTCAAAGTGGAGTCTCCGCTGATTGCTGTTTCCGTTTGGTAGAGGGCTGTGAGCGCCTGAAGACACTCGAGATGCCATAGATAGATATATATAGATAGATAGAATTGTTTCTTTATTATCCACAGGGGCACAAAAGAAGAGGACAAATACAAAGGGGGAAGTTTACATACAATAAAAACGTGTAAAATATTATCACAAATGCAATTGAAAAGTTAATCGATTTTCCCCAATGGGGGGGGGGGGGAGACATTTCATATGGGTAACACATACCCCCGAAAAAATGTGCAACCCTCATCTCCAGGAGTACGAAGAGTTTGTACCCCTTTCCCCTCTTCCTCCTTATCCTCAACCTACAGGCTGATATAGAGAGAAGGCCCATTCACTCGGGCCATTCTCGCCACTTTCACTCAACTTTCATAAAACTTGTTGGGGTACAGCACCTCTCTCTCCATCCTGATTCTTCTTCCAAAGTGGTATTTGAAAAAAGAATCAGTTGTTGTCCACCATACAACCTCTTTCGCCATAGCTATCACACAAAGGAAAACCGCCTCTGAAGGAGGGTGGCGGTTTGATCATGACAATGGACTCAGTGGTCAACCGGATTGGTCCCACCCGCGACAATAGTCGTTCTACATATCTCCACAGGTCGGTAACGCCCGGGCAGTGTATGAATGCGTGCGCGACGGTTTCTTCGTCTCGCACGTATCTCGGACAGATCTTTTTCGAAGGGTCCCTGCCCGGGCGCCCATGTCTATAGAGCTTGTCTCGAACTGGTAGAGCTCCTCGGTAGCACTGCCAGGCCAGGGACTTTTGGAAGTTGTCCATCGGTCCCGAGCGGAAGGTCCTACCGAACAGACTGGCCAGTTCGTCTTCCTCTACGCCTAGAGTTTCTCCGAGCGCGTCGTCGCACTTGCTGCGGATCAAACCCCTATAGAATGATGAAGTGGAGTCTCCACTGATCGCCGAGTCCGCCTGCCAGAGGGTTGTGAGCGCCTGAGCACATTCGATGTGCCAGTCGCCCATTTTCCTCGGTCTTTGCTTGACTCAGGACTGCAGCTCGGTCAGCGAGATGAGTCGTGGGAAGGCTCGCCTCACGAACAGGGCCCACACCGGTTGTCCGGTGAGGAATACGTAGAGTTGCCGCAGCCTGAGGGCGTGTTTGCGCATCGTCAGCCACGGCATCCCCAGCCCTCCGTTGGAAGGGTGTTGGCAGCAGATGGATCTTCTCACCAAAGGAGCCCACTTCTTCCAAAGGAATTGGAAGAGAGCGCGCTCCTTTTTGGTGAGCGTTTTGGCTGGACAAGGCACGACGGTCAAGCGGTAATAGATGACGGACGCTATAAAAGTGTTCTCCACCTCCGCTCGACCTTTCAAGGATAGTTTGCACTCGGCCCACTTCTGGGTGAGTGCAAACAACTTGGCCGTCACCTCGTTCCAGTTTTTCTCCACCTGGAGGTCCGGACCAAACCAGACCCCGAGCAGCTTTACCGGTCCTTCCGTCCAGCGTCCGATGATGCCATCGGAAGGCATCGGTTTGCCTCAACACGATCCGAGTTGCAAACCGACGGACTTGTCCCGGTTTAGCTTCGCTCCTGTGAACCTTTCGTATTCCTTCAGTAAGGTGCCGACTTCTTCGATTTGCGAGGTGCTCGACACCATTACTATCATCTCGTCGGCGTAGGCCGACGCCGCTTTTCGCAGTCCCGGTTCTAGAGAGATGCCCTGCAATAGCTCAGTTCCTTCTCGGCCCTATTTCTATTTAAAGCTAATTTTTACTAAAAACTAACGAGTCTAATCTAACTGCCCTCTTAAGAGAGAAACACCATCTGTTGTTGACAATGGCCCCTGTCAAGTGCTGTTTAACTAAAGTGCTAATCCGTCTACTGTAGGCTTTGCATGTCGGTAACGACAAGTTCAGCTTCCAGTAGCCTGGTCCTTGTCTGTGGGTTCTATCAAGGTTGACCATGCAGGACACTAGTTTGTGATGTGAATAGGCAACCATGAACATGTGTGGACAGCTTAACATGTCCCTATCTTTGTTTCTAATTAGAACCCTATCTAGGTACGATCTAGATGTTCCGCTAAGATTAGTCCACGCCCACAGTGGCACAGTCGGAAAATCTAGTCGATATCTATCGGCCAGGTCAAATCGGCCGATTAACTGTTTGAGGCTGTTACATCCCCCTTTATCGGGACATGCTCCCACATAGTCCCAACGTGCATCTAGGATTCCATTCCAGTCCCCCACTAAAAGCAACGAGTGGGGCGTTCCCCGAAAAGTCTCTAGACGTTTGAAGAAGTCTGGCCGTGGTGTCCCGGATGGGGCATATGCGGCCACCAGCCCGAAGGCTCCACCTTCACTACCGTCAACGTCTAGGACCACCAGTCGACCCTCCGGGTCCAGATGTATCGTCTGTGTTACAAGGTCCAGGTGTTTCCGCAGCAAAACGGCAACCCCGCCCCCACCTCCCGGCCGACAGAGAGATGCGTAGATCTCAAAGTCGTCAAAGATGGGGGCCAGCTGTCGCTCGCTGTGGATCCTGGACTCGCAAATGGCTACTACATCCATACTGTGCGACCTGAGGTCGTTTAAGAGTTTTCCCTGTTTCCAGGGCATCCCCAGGCCGCGTACGTTCACACATCCAACTCTTGTATTGGCCATGTTGGTGCTGAAAAGTTAAAAGAAGAGGAAAATAAATCACTCACCTCTTCGTCTCCTGGGGACCAGGCTGCACGATTTTCATGGGGGTGTTGGAGGGGTTGTCTGGGTGGGTGGTGGTATCCGGTGGGGTGGGGAAGGAGATGTTTGGTGGGGAGGGGGTGTCTGATGGGGCGGGGTGTCTGGAGTGAGGGTGGGGAAACATTTTAAAAGGACGCGTTTAATGGGTTTAACACAAAGATTACCCACGTCCTTAGGAAAGTTTTCCTTTAAAGACTTATCCGTGTCCGTAGGGACCCTAATCATCTTTAAATTAGGTCTGTCTGCACAGTTCGAAAAAGTTTCCCCTTCGGTGAAAACCGAAGATTTGTGGGAGATGACCTCCATTAAAGTTTTGTTGTCACTGTTTATGTATGTGTAATGTTCTTGTTGTTGTGTTGGTTTTTGTTTGTTGTTCTTGTGCGAGCTTTCGTTTTGTTACAGGTGTTTGCGTATGGAGTGATGTCGTGGTTTTCTTTTCGGGACAGAGGGTTTTTGTTTGTAATGTTTGTGTTATTTGTGTTGGTGGTTGTATGTTTGTAGTGATGTTTGTTGCTTTTTTGTTCTTGTGGTGTCTTTTCTTCTTTCTTTTCGAACGGAGAGGCTCTCCCTCATCGTCACTTGGTGATGATGAGGGGGCTTCGTCCGTTGTGGCGTCTGTGTTATTTGGAAGGGGTATGTTTTGGGGAGCTGTTTTGTTTGTGGGTGTTTTTGCAGTGGTTTTAGGTGGAGTGGGGTTGGGTGGGACTGTGCTTGCAGTTTGGTTCGTTGTTCTTGTTTAGTTATGTTTGCGTGTTGTTGTTGTTGTTGTTGTTGTGGTGGTGGTGGTGGTGGTGGTTGTGTTGTTGTTTTGGGTGTTGGCAGTAGTGCCTCTTTTTTTTGCAGCTAGCTGAGGACAGTAAGTCTTCAGGTGACCACTGCTTAAACAGTGGTAACATGAAGGCCGCCTACTCTCAACAGAAATGTTTATGTATGAAATTCCATCCAGAGGCACACGTTGGGGTATTTTAGTTATCCGTTCTGGCCGCATTTGGACCAGAACTTTCAGGCTTGTACCATTGAACATGCCTCTGGAGGACTTTCCCACTGAAATAATTGTGTCTTCATCGAAATCGATGAAGCCAGTCAAAATCCACCAAACGTTTACATTTGGTGTAATATTTGCAATTTTAATTTTTTGGGTTCTTTTTCCCATATATGTGGGGAAAAATGTGTAAAGGAGGGACACAATTGGCGACACAGAATATTTTTGTGCCGTCAATTGGTCTTTCATCAGCACCGAAATGCTTCCAAAAATGTTACCTTTTTGGATGAAGGCAATATCCTTCATTGAATTTTTCAGAACCAGTTCAATGTCGTTTTGGGATAATTGAACTGGTTTTTTCGACACATTTGAAACTGTCCTAAAAATTACTGTTTTTAGGACAGTTTCTCTACGTAACTGTTGAGGAGAAGTGATGCTGAAAGCACCACTCTCACCAAAAGTCACATACTGCTTTGCATCACTTAACAGCTCCCTAACATTGAAAATGTCAAGGTTTGTAAACAGTTCCGTCTTTTGGACGGTTTGAGCAAAGGAAATATTTTCCTTGTTTGTGGAGTTGTTCGTGTTGCTGTTGTTGTTGGTGGTGTCGTTGTTATCATCGTTGCTGTTGTTGTTGTTGTTCATGTTGTAATTATTGTTGTTGTTGCTGTTGTTGTTGTTGTTGTTGTTGCTGTTGTTCTGGTTGGTGTTGTTCACATTTTTCATCTTATTGGTGTTGTTGTTGGTTTTTCCGTGTGTAGTTGTGTCAATTGTTTCAATTTCAACATTTTCTGTGTTTTTTGGTGTCTGTTGTCGGCTGTTATTTTCATCTTTTGTTGTGTGAATATTCATTTCTTTACGAAACGAAGTTTTGTTGTTGTTCGTCTCCATAGATACTTCTATGGAAATAGAGGGAGATATAACGTTTATATCTGTCTCTTTCCTTCTCTTCTCAGTCTAGCGTTCGTTGTAAGTCACACATTGTGAAAGTAAGGAAAATTTTTAAAACTTGTCAATTCTTTTAAAATTAAATTTCCGTCCCTGTGGGGCGAAAACTGATATTACCACCCAGCTGACAATATAAAATTCTACACAATGAATACTGTTTTTGTATGGAAAATTTTACAAAAACTTACCAGCGATCTACTGCACGTCCGATAGAGAGATAGATAGATAGATAGATTGATAGATAGATAGATAGATAGATAGCTAGATAAGTTTCTTTTATTTGCCACTAGGGCATCAAAAGTGGGACAAGTACAAAGGGGGGAGTTTACACAAAAAGGCGTCCTCAATAAGGAGGAGGCAATAACAAAATATAAAAATAAAATAAGATATAACAAAAATAAAATTTTTAACAAAATCCTCAATAGAGAGGAGGCGCCTTGGGGGGTCGCACACACCCCCGAAAAAAGTGTGCAACCCTTTTCCTCAGGAGCACAGAGAGGGGGTGCTCCCTCGTTCCTTCCTCTTTTCCACCTACAGGCTTATGTAAAGAGAAGGCCCATTCACACGGGCCATTCTCGCCACTTTCACCCACCTTTCATAAAAACGACTGGGGTGCAGCACCTCTCTCTCCATCCTGATCCTTCTTCCGAAATGATATCGGAAGAAACGGACCAGTTGTTGGCCAGAGAGAAAGGTGCCTGACCTCAGTCCTTTCAGACGCGTCCACCATACAACCTCTTTCGCCATGGCTATTACGCACAGAAACACCGCCTCTGCTTCATCTTTGAATGGGGGAGGCGGCTTGATCATTACAATAGACTCGGTGGTCAACCGGATCGGTCCCACCCTTGACAGCAGTTGTTCGACATAGCCCCACAGATCGGCTACGCCCGAGCAGTGTACCAATGCGTGTGCAACGGTTTCCTCGTCGCACACGCATCTGGGACAGATCTTTTTGGCGGGGTCCCTACCCGGGCGCCCGTGTCTGTAGAGCCTTTCTCGAACGGGTAAAGCCCCTCGGTAGCACTGCCAGGCCAGGGACTTCTGGAAGTTGTCCATAGGTCCCGGGCTGAATGTCCTACCGAACAGGCTGGCCAGTTCGTCCTCCTCCATGTCTAGGGCTTCTCCGAGGGCGTCGTCGCACCTGCTGCGTACCAGCCCTCTATAGAATGTTGCGGTGGAGTCTCCACTGATAACCGGATCCGCCTGCCAGAGGGCGGTGAGCGCCTGGGCACACTCAGTGTGCCAGGCGCCCAGTTTTCTCGGTCTTTGCTTGACCCAGGATTGCAGCTCGGTGAGTGAGACGAGTCTGGGAAAGGTTCGTCTCACAAACGAGGCCCACACCGGTTGTCCGGTGAGGAATACGTAGAGGTGCCGTAGCCTTAATGCGTGTTTACGCATCATTAGCCACGGCATCCCCAGCCCTCCTTTCGAAGGGTGTTGACAGCAGATGGATCTCCTCACCATAGGAGCCTGCCCCTTCCAAAGGAATTGGAAGAGCGCGCGCTCCATCTTGGTGAGGGTTTCCCTTGGGCAGGGCACTACGGTCAGGCGGTAGTAGATGACGGACGCTATATAAGTGTTCGCCACCTCCGCCCGACCTTTCAGGGATAGTTTGCAACTGGCCCACTTCTGGGTCAGTGCAAACACCCTGTTCGTAACCTCCGCCCAGTTTTTCTCCACCTGGAGGTCCGGTCCGAACCAGACCCCGAGCAACTTCACCGGGCCCTCCGTCCAGCGTCCGACGACGCCATCGGAGGGCATCGGTCTGCCCCTCCACGTGCCGAGTTGCAAACCGATCGACTTGTCCCGGTTCAGCTTAGCCCCTGTGAACTTTTCGTACTCCTCCAGTAAGGTGCCGACCGCCTCGATTTCGGAGGCCGTCGACACCATTACTGTCACATCATCGGCGTAGGCTGACACCGCTTTCCGCAATCCCGGTTCCAAAGGGATGCCCTGCAACAACTCCAACTTCCGCAGTAGTGGCTCGAGAGTCAACACATACAGAAGGGAGGAGAGAGGGCACCCTTGTCGGATGGACCGCGCGATTTTGAACGGCTCCGAGAGGTAGCCGTTCACCTTGACCCTAGAGCAGATGCGGCTGCTGTGCATAGCAGTGATCCAGCCCCTGAAAACGGGTCCGAAGCCTGCCGCCGCTAGCACCGCATCCAGGTAACCATGGTCGACCCTATCGAACGCCTTAGATTGATCCAAGTTGATCAGAGCCCCACCAAAGCCGGGTTCGTTCCCAACCCTCTCTATGATGTATCGCATGAGGTGGAGGTTGTCATGGATGGACCTGGACGGGATAGCGCATGTCTGCGCATCTCCCACCAGGTTGCCCACGACAAGCGCCAACCTCTTTGCTAGCACCTTGGCCAAAATCTGTAACTCTGTATTTAGCAGAGTTATGGGCCTGAAGTTACTTATTTCGTCCCCCTTGTTCTCGTCCTTCCTCACTAGCGTGACTACGCCCTTGGTCACAGTACAGGGAATTCTCCCGTTCTGTTGCCAGTTGCAGTAGACCGCCTCGAGGAGATCGGGGAACAAGTCCGGCATAGCTAGATATAATTCGTAAGGAAGACCATCGAGACCCGGGGATTTGCGTTTGCCGCATTGGCCCAGCACGTCCTCTATCTCAGCGGCCGAAATCGGCTCCTCGCAAGACTTCGCCTCCCTGTCCGAGAGGCGCGGCAGGCCGTCGAGGTATGGACCGAAGTCCACGTTTCCAACCGGCTCCCCGCCCCTCCCGAACAGTCGGGCAAAGTGCCTTTGAAAGGCCTCACACATCTGCTTAGGCTCAAGAATCGCCCGTCCATCCAGGTCTCGCAAAGACCGGATGGTGGATTTAGTTCCACTGTTGGCCTCTGTCACGCGGGCCCAGCTAACAGCTTTGGCCCCCTCGTTCCCTAGAGCACGTATTTTACTTCGGACAACGCAGCCTTCGTGCTTCGCGTCGAAAAACTGGCTCAAAGCCGTTCTCGACGCTAGCACTCTGGCCACGTCGCCGCTTCTAATTGCCTCTTCTACTCTATCTATTAGCTCCCTTTCCTTCCTATTCCTATCCGCAGCTAGAACCTTACTAAATTCAATCGAGACTACTCTAATCTCTCTCTTTAGAGATGCCCACCACCTGCTGTTGACGATCGCTCCAGTCAACCGTTCCTTAACTAACGTACTAATCCGATTCCTGTAGGCTCTACTTGCCGGCAAGGACAAGTTGAGCTTCCAGTAACCGGGGCCCTGTCTATGCGTTCTATCAAGGTTGACCATGCAGGTCACCAACTTGTGGTCTGAATAGCCAACCATGAGCATTTCTGGACAACTTAAAAAGTCCCTGTCCTTATTTCTAACTAAAAATCTATCTAGGTACGATCTAGATGATCCGCTGCGATTTGACCAAGACCAGGTTGGCACCGTCGGAAAATCTAGTCGAAATCTATCGGCCAGGTCAAATCGGCCGAGTAACCCCTTGAGGCTGTTGCACCCCTCTCTATCGGGACATGCCCCTGCATAGTCCCAACGTGCATCCAGGATACCATTCCAATCCCCCACTAAAAGCAGGGAACGGGACGTCCCTAGAAAAGACTCCAGACGCTGGAAAAAGTCGGGCCGCTCTGTCCCAAAAGGGGCATATGCGGCTATCAGCCTAAAGGCTCTACCTTCACCACTGCCAAGGTCCAGCACCACCAGTCGACCCCCTGGGTCCAAGTGAACTATCTGTGTTGCAAGGCCCTAGATAGATAGATAGATAGATAGATAGATAGATAGATAGGTAGATAGATAGATAGATAGATAGATTTCTTTATTAGTCACAAGGGTGCACAAGAAAAGGGGAGAATACAAAGACATGCCGGGGATTTTACATAGAGTCGTGTAAAAAATATAAAAACAAACAATTTCAACAATCGAAATCCCCAATAGGGGGGAGACGCCACAAATGGGTTGTTTAATACCCCATCGATAGAACAACCCTCAATTTCAGGAGCATGTTGTGAAAGTGCTCCCTTTCTTCCTTTTGCTCTCTTTAACCTACAGGCTTATAAACAGAGAAGGCCCAATCACTCGGGCCATTTTCGCTTCATTCACCCACCTTTCAGTAAATTTACTGGGGTGCAGTGCCTCTCTCTCCACTCTGATTCTTCTTCTAAAGTGATACTTAAAGAAGGGAATCAATTGTTGTCCGGAGAGAAAGGCATCTGTCCTCAGTCCTCTCAATCTCGTCCACCATATAACCTCTTTCACCATAGTCAGTGTACAGAGGAAAACCACCTTTCTTTCGTTATTGAAAGACGCTGGCGGTTTGATCCTTACTATGGACCCGGCAGTCAACTGGATATGTCCCATACGCGAGAGCAGTTGTTCTGCATAGTTCCACGGGTCGCTTACGACCGGGCAGTGTACAATTGCGTGCAAGACGGTTTCAATGTCCTGGTCGCATCTTGGACACGTCCTCTTGGAAGGATCCTGCCGGGGCGTCCGTGCCTGTAGATCTTATCTCGAACGGGTAGAGCTCCTCGGTAGCACTGCCAGGCAAGGGACCTCTGGGAGTTGCCCATACGTCCCGGGCGGAAAGTCCTACCGAACAGACTGGTGAACTCGTCGTCTTCGACGCCTAGAGTCTCTCCGAGCACGTCGTCGCACTTATAAAGTACTAACCCTCTCTAGAATGTCGAAGTGGAGTCTCCACTGATTGCTGTGCCCGCTTGACAGAGGACTGTGAGCGCCTGGGCGCATTCAATGTGCCAGGCGCCCATCTTCTTCGGTCTTCGCTTGACCCAGGACTGCAGCTCCATCAGCGAGACAAGTTGTGGGAAGGCCTGTCTCACAAACGGTGCCCACACCGGTTGGGGGTCGGTGAGGAATACCTGAAGATGCCGTAGCCTCAATGCATGTTTGCGCATCATTAGCCATGGCATGCCCAGCCCTCCGTTGAAAGTGTGTTGACAGCAGACAGATCTCCTCACCACTGGAGCCTGCTTCTTCCACAGGAACTGGAAGAGCATGCGTTCCATCTTGGTGGGGTATTCACGGGGACAGGGCACGACAGTCATGCGGTAGTAGATGACGGACGCTATGAAAGTGTTCGCCACCTCCGCTCGACCATTCAAAGACAGTTTGCGCAAATACCTTGGCCATGACCTCGTTCCAGTTTTTCTCCACCTGGAGGTCTGGGCCGAACCAGACCCCGAGCAATTTCAACGGTCCTTCCGTCCAGCGTCCGACGACACTGTCGGACGACATCGGTTTTGCCTCTCCAGGTTCCGAGTTGCAAACCGATAGACTTGTCCAGGTTCAGTTTTGCTCCTGTGAACCTTTCATATTCCTGTAATAGGTTGCCGATTACCTCGATTTCCGAGGTTTTCGACACCTTTACTGTCACGTCGTCGGCATAAACCGACGCCGCTTTTCGCAGTCCCGGTTCTAAAGGGATGCCCTGCAAAACCTCCAACTTCCGCAGTAGTGGCTCTAGAGTCAATACGTACAGAATGGAGGAGAGAGGGCATCCCTGTCGAATGGAACGCGTGATTGCGAAGGGCTCCGACATAGATAGATAGATAGATAGATAGATAGATAGATAGATAGAATATTATGAAAATTGGTAAGTTGTAGATGTATAAGTATTTCAATAACAACAAACATTTACTGATGGTGTGACATCAGTTTACATTGCAGAAACATATGTAGTATATGTATTTTGGTTGCCTTAGCTGAGCAGTTAAAACACGCTTCTAGTCCTCGTCAGTCAACAGTCAGCTGTGGAAACAAATCCCTGGTACTCAGCTGTATGTTATTCGGCGTTGTCTTACCTAAGTACGGAAACGACACACCTGGCAGTCACCAGTCAACAATTTGTTAATCTCTGCCAGCTTAGCAGAGCAAACACACCTCTCAGTAGTCCGTAGTCTGTTATTCAGTGTTACCTTCGCTGAGCGGTGAAAACAAAGGGCTGGCCTTCAGAAATCAGAAGATTTTAGTCTCTTTTGTCTTAGCTGATCAGTGAAAACACACCTCTTTTTCTCAACAGTCAACAGTGTTATCGTAACTAAACAGTGAAAGTACACCTCTAGATCACAGTAACCAGCAGTCTATTAACTAATGTTGCCTTAGCTGAGCAGTGAATACAAATCGTGGCTTTATGCAGTCTGTTCGACTGTGTTGCATTGGCTGAGCACTGACAACACACCTCCGACCCTTAGCAGTCAACACTATCAATCAGCGTCAGGTGAGAACTGAAAGAACGTCTCAAGCTCTCAGTAACCAGCAATCTGTTAGACTTTGTTGCATTAACGGAGCAGTGAACATAAACCTCTGCTCTCAGCAGTCAGTGTAACCGTACCTAGGCAATGAATACACACCTCTGGCCCTCAGTAGTTTATATTGTTAGTCAGTGTCATCTTAGTTGAGTAGTGAAAATACATTTCTGGTCCTCAGTAGCCTGTAGTCTGTAAGTGTCATCTTAGCTGAACACTAAAAACACATCTCTGGCTAACAGTAGCCTGTAGTCTATTAGTGTCATCTTAGGTGAGTAGTGGAAAACATCTCTGGCCCTCAGTAGCCTGTAGTTTGTTAGTCAGTGTCATCTTAGCTGAGTAGTGAAAATACACCTCTAGTTTTCAACATTCAACCGTTTGTTAGTCAGTGTTTCCTTGTTTGAGAACCGAAAACATGCCACTATCTCACCGCAGTCAGCACTCGGCGCTATCGTAGACTATGTTACTTTAGGGCATCGAGGTTAACACACCTCTAGCACTGATCAGTCAGTTTTCTGTTACTCTGTGTCAGTCTGCTCCTATTGAATCTAGCACCCTAACCACAAGGCCAGGCGCCTTCAAGCTACTTTTGCATAATTGATCTAAGGCGTCTGGACGGATTTAAGCGTACGTTTTTCTCGTTAACATTGTTGGCTGTTAAACGCCTGATTAATTCATGAAGAGGCGGACTTTTCAACGACCGGAAATTAAGTAATAATATTAACGGCCACCTCTCAGTGTATCAGAAATAGTCGAGGAAATTTGCGAATGAAACATTTGTGAAAATAGACGCAGTTTAGTAACGAAAGTAGGAGAGACAAAGCTAGAGATAAAAGCAAGTTTCACTATGTGTGCGTGTGTGTGTGTGTGTGTGTGTGTGTGTGTGTGTGTGTGTGTGCATGTGTGTGTTTGTGTGTATGTGTGTGTGTCTATGTGTGTGTGTGTGTTTGTGTGAATGTATGTGTGTGCGTGTACGTGTGTGTGTTTGTGAATCTGAGGTGTGTTTGTGGCGGTTGGAGTAGTGATTGTAAGACACACTGAAATATGAGATATGCATAATATATATACTGAAGTTTATATATATATATATATATATATATATATATATATATATATATATATATATATATATATATATATAATATGTATATATATATATATATATATATATATATTTACATATATATGTATATATATAAGTATATATATATATGTATATATATATATATATACTTATATATACATATATACATATATATATACATATATATACATATATATATATGTACGTATATATATATATATATATATATATATATACATACATATATATATACATATATATACATATATATATATGTACGTATATATATATATGCGTGAATATATATATATGCATATATGTGTATATATATTTATATATATATATATATGTGTGTGTGTGTGTATGTAATTACATAAATATATATATATATGAGGAGTGTCGGTTCAGTGTGTGTTTGTGTGCATGTGCATGTGTGAGCATGTGTGTGTGTGTGTGCAAGTGTGTGTGTGTGAGTGTGTGAGTGTGTGTAGGTGTGTGCATGTGTGGGTGTGTGTGCAAGTGTGTGTGTGTGAGTGTGTGTGGGTGTGCCTAGGAAAGTCTGCGAAGAAAGATCAGAGGCATCAAACAAGTTGAAAATAAACATTGACTATTGGATATTTTAATATTGAATTAGATAATTCAGAATAGACTGCTTTGGTGAAATAATCAGCCTGAGACGGCCATCGGACAGAAATAGACACTTCCTTGCTTCATTGTCACAATGTCGAGTGATTATATAGCTAGTATATATATATATATATATATATAGTAATGTGTGTGTGTGGGTGTGTAAAACATAAACAGAAATAACAACACAATCGGTACAGTATATGGAAGGAATATATTCGGTTAACGTTTGAAATAGCAGGAAGAAGGTCTTAACGTTTTGGATGCTAGTCTTTCATCAGAAGAAAGAATGAGAAATTATATATATATATATATATATATATATATATATATATATATATATATTTTAAGAAAATAGAGGTGTGACACACGAGTTGTGATATATTAGTAAAAAGGAAAAGAAAATGCTGACAAATTTTTCCCAGTGAAAAATAGTTTAATTAGGAATAAGTATAAATTAGTAATAAGTATTGGTTAGTATTCAGTTTTAGTTTTAAGTTTTTACCGGTTTTGAAAAGCATTAGAAATGCGCAACCGGTAAAAGCTTAAAACTAAATCTGAATACTAACCAATACTTATTACTAATTTATACTTATTCCTAATTAAACTATTTTTCACTGGGAAAAATTTGTCAGCATTTTCTTTTCCTTTTTACTAATATATATATATATATATATATATATATATATATATATATATATATATATATATATATATATATATATATATATATATATAAAACATGAGAAGAAAGAAGAATACTGCGTGGTTGCACATGGGTTACATATGATAAAAATAGTCCTTCGTCAGTGATTTGCCAACCATCATTGATATTTCATCGCATTAAAAATCATATACCGCAGGTTGATGCGAGCAATAGCTAAATAAAGCTATTGGGACAAGTAAATCGCGTAAAGCGAGTGAGACAAGTAAACAACATAGAAGGATAGCAACGCAAAGATGGGAATAAACAAGCAACATGGTTATCCGGTCAGCATAAGCTGGTTGGATTTCATGAGCGATCGAGGAAACAGACCGTCCGACGTGAGTGAGATGTGAGCAAGAAGAGAACCCACTACTAGCCAAACGGGAGGAAGTGAGAAGGGGAGAAACAGAGAGTGAGTGAGTGGAAGTGCGAGGAAGAGGTCAGTCGAGAGAAGGTGTAACTGACAGAGGGGGCGAAAGAAGGTGAGAGCAACAGAGAGAACGGGGAAGCAGTAAGAGAGAAACAGACAAACGCAGCCGAGGTAAATATATATATATATATATATATATACCATATATATATACCATATATATATACCATATATATATATATATATATATATATATATATATATATATATATATATATATATATATATATATACCATATATATATATATATATACCATATATATATATATACATCCCACACAGAAAATCAACGCCAACATACGCGCCAAATTGTCTAGTGAGAGTCAAAATGCCATACCATGCCACCCACTTCAACCTATGTCCCGCACCACCAACTAATCACTACACTCATCCCACCCCATCTACACTACAGGTGAATACATTCCTTAGAATTAACCCACCAATCAAAACAAATTCCACTGACCAGCATATGGACATTAGACTTGCTCGTACCTCATTCTGTAATTACCACCAAAGAGGTCCGACAAGCCATTGATTACAGAGTCGGGCTAGATCGATACAGATCGAACCTTGAGCTGATGATCAATAGTGAAAAGCGCGTCACCAAGCAATAAACGTAATACTATTTTATTTTATTATATATATATATATATATATATATATATATATATACATATATATATATATATATATGAAAGCTCACATCCGCACACAAATGCGCTTATATATATATATATATGTTATATTCGACTTTCATCAAATCGGACCGAGGAAACAATGTTTCCGTTGGTCTTTCTAATTGTTAATACTTTCTATCGGTCGCAACTCCAGGTAAAAGGAGCAGCGTGATAAAGTGTCTTGCCCAAGGATATATATATATATATATATATATATATATATATATACGGGGTAACAAATAATAGTTAAATGCAGTCCACTTAGGTAACAACTATCTAGCTTTGACAGTGTTGTCCCACTCATGTATACTATTGAAGATGAAGAGAAAGACTGTAAACACTGGCTTATCTTTATAATTTAAAATTGATATACACTTCGATACTCTGTACATGCCAAACTCTTAATTTTGCCTCATGACAGCTAGTTTTACACGCCGTAACGTTAGATACATTATACCCCCCACCTAAGTAATGTCAGGGTCTCCTTAAATAATTTATTAATAGCATTGTTGTAATTGTTGTTATTGTTCTAATTGAATGCCATTACTACTTCATATAGTAGCCTGTATATTCTTTTCTTGCCTGTGTATTTTCTTCATTCTCGCATACTCCGAAGATCTGACTGGTTATAATTTTGTATTGGCGATCGAGTAACGCGAAAATAAGCGAATAGCGATCTCTAGACCTACCAGTTCAGAGAAACAATTGTCAGCTATGAGATTAAAAACCTTTTTTGTATAGCAAACCATGTCAACCTTCTTTCCTGATTTATATATATATATATATAAATAGCGGCGATGAATTAGTTTGGCGAGGTTTTTTATATGAAATCGTGTGTCGAAACAGATATTGTTATACTTGGGGGGGTCATATTTGCGTAATATTGCCAGAATTAATAACAGAATTAACAACCAAACAGTGAGTGTCTTCTGTTATTAGTTCTGGCAATATTACGCAAATATGACCCTCCCCAAGTATAACAATATATATAAATATATATATATCAAGTAAGTATGTTTTGAAACAGTGAGCGAGTTTGAAATTAGAAAATATATAGCTTCACCGTATTTTTGACTAAAGGAATTTTAGCCCGATAACGGGGTTTAGAACCCTCAGATAAATGGAAAAAGATGAGTATTGACGTACATGGGAGTCGAACCCACATCTTTGGTTATCGCGACCACTGTGCTACCATTACACCAACACATCACCCATCTCTTTCCATTCAAATTAGAAACTACATTCTTAGCGAGTTTAAATGGCAACTAAGTATGTTTTGAAACAGTGAGCGAGTTTGAAATTAAAAAATATATAGCTTTCACCGTATTTTTTACTAAAGAATGTAGTTTCTAATTCCTTTAGTCAAAAATACGGTGAAAGCTATATATTTTCTAATATATATATATATATGTGTATATATATATATATATATACATATATATATATATACATACATATATATATATACATATATATAGGAGTCCAGAATTAGCCGTCGAAACGGCTTGAGCTCAGCCGTCGGGGTCCTACTCGTTCCTATTACCCACTCTACTACCCTAAGTATTGAGTACTTTGGTGCGTTATGGTCCACCTGGTTCCTTACCACATTTCCTTCGTTATATATATATATATGTTATATATTATATAAGTCAAATTAGTAGCGATATTGGGACGTCGGGCAGAATGGTGTGCAGTATTCGTTCCACCTCTCTGCTCTAGGAGCCCTTATCCTGCCGAGGTTAACGTATTTCATCCATTCGATGTCGTTAGATAAGTACGAGTCAAATACTCTCCCTCTATCACTTTCTCACTTCAATTCTCTCACTCTATCCTTTGCTGGAAATGAATGGACTCCGCCAAACTTGAAAATACTCTAGAAAAAGTGTGCAACTCTCTCGTGAGTGGTGGTATCCATATATATATATATATATATATATATATATATATATATATACAGAATTAAATTAAATTAAATTAAGGGATTGTTTCATATCCACAATTAAATTAAATTAAATTAAGGGATTGTTTCATATTAAGTGATTGTTTCATATTTTTATTTTATATATGTATATATGTCAATCTATTTCTAGTTGATATATATATATATATTAAAATAACAGATTAAAGTTTAAGCAAAGAATCGCTGCTTTCGCCCTTAACGGGATCTTCTGAAGATTCTTTGCTTAAAATTTAATCTGTTATTTTAATAAATATATATATATATATATATATATATATAATATATATATATACACATATATATATATATATATATATATATATATATATATATATATATATATATATATATATATATATATATATATAGAAAGATTTGAATGGATACAGTTTAGTTGAAAGGAATTTATTGACACGTGTTTCTATAACAGTTACATAACCTAAAACAGCTATCTACAAACTTTTAGTTATGCAGACATTCAATATTTCAATGTTATTATTTACTGTCATTTCATCAGAATAATATTACTGAGGACCTATTTAGTTTTTATAGAGAATATTAGGAGGGAGGGGTGAAGTTGTTAGAAGAATAGTTGAAGGAGTGGTTTTTCGATAGCAGTGAGAATTCTTGGTGGCAGTGAGTAATTAGATTCCCATCTGTTGTTTTGACATTTTTTATAGAATATATTATTGGTTATTTTTCTAAATCTATAGAAGGATTAGAGATAGTAAAGATATGCGTGGTTGGTTTTGTGTTTGCACTTAATTAACATTCAGACTTAAATTTTTCTTTCAAGTGTACGTATCCTTTCACCCACGCATTCACACACAAATATATTTGGACACCTCTACAAAATACATATACTCACAATTCACATATTCATACTTACATATATATACACATGCATACACATATATATACACACATGTATTCATATACATACATACGCGCTCATGTGTATACATTTTCATACTCAACTTATCTTTATATACACACGTATAGACACACCCATATATACATACATACTCTAGTCCATGTGTACACACATACACATACTCTTACACATCCATATACACATATATACATACATATATATATATATATATATACATATACATATATATATATATATATATATATATATATATATATATATATATATATAAATTGAAACAAAATGAAAACGAAATTTCATTTCTCACTCTTAGTATGGCACTTACTTAAATGTACAAACGAACAAAGCGACGTTAGCGCCGCTAAACTGATACGTGCATATATGTATGTGTACCTGTATGCATATGTATGTATATGTGTATATATATATATATATATATGTATATATGTGCATGCTACTGTACGTCTGTATACATATATGTATGTACGTATACATGCATACTTACATTTATATATATATATATATATATATATATATATATATATACATACACATATACATACACATACATATACACACATATACATACATATATATATATAAGCACTTTAATACATGAATACACTTACATCTAACTATACACATCAAACATATATATATATTTACTTATTTATATACATGTTCACATATATATACATACTTATGGACGTTTTTAGACACATTCATTATCGCATATTTGTACCTATTCTCATCAGCATATCTTTTCATTATTAGTATGGTAATTTAAGGTTATTAATATATGTTGAGAAGAGATTGTTTTTATATTTTTCTAACTAGATTAAGGTTTATATAGTTGGGGGATGTCCCTCTTTTATGTAATATTCGGCTTGTAGTGGGAAAAAAGGGTCTTAGTTCTGTGACGGCAGAATAATGTTCGTTCAATTCTGTTATTCAGCAGTTTCTTCTTGTGTGTGATTATGTAATAAATCTCAAGATTACACAATTTGCAGAAATTTTGGCTCCTGGAAAAGCTTTGGGTTTTAGCTAATTTTTCCCATTTTAGGGTAAACTTTTGGTCGCTATCCCTGAGCGTCCAAGCTTTTTCTGCTAAAGTTGTTACATTTCTTTGGCTCTGGTGTTTTATTGAGTAAGAATGCCTATACAATCGAGATTTAAACGATGTTGCCGTTGATCCCACGTAATACCACTCGTTGCCTCCGGATTTAATGGTACACTTATAAATAATATTTTTTTCCAGGCAGTTATTGCCGAGGGGGCAGTTGTCAGGATAGGTGCAGTTACAGTTGTGTACGTTGGGTTTTCTCTGGAGTAGTATTGCGGACGAACTTAGGTGTGGTTTATTTATGTTCTGTAGTGTATTGTCTACTGTTTTTTTTGTGTTCTTTGTACTTAAGTTCTTAGTGTTTTCGTTTAACCTTCTAGTATTGATCTTTTTTATGTGTTGTTCAAGGTTTAACGCTGTAGAGTATGTCAGTCTTATAGTGGTAGGGTTTAGGATTTTGTGGTATTTGTGTGATGTGGGAAAATGTCTTTTAATTATTTTAAAGAAGAGTACTGGTAAATTTGTACTAATGGAGCTATTGTATTCGGGGTTATACCATAAGTACTCTTTGCATCGCTTTCTATTAGTTTTGTTTGTTGGTTTACTGGTGTGCATACTATGGTAGTAAGTGTGGTTTGGTGTTGTGTTATTATATCTACCTATGTGGGATTTATTTTGGGTGTTTTGATTGTTCCCATCTATGTACTCTATTTTGTTGAGGTAGCCTGCTTTACTAAGGGCGTTATCGTAGTACTCGGCGTGTTCCTTAAATACTTGTATGTTAGAAGATAGACTCGAGATTCTAAGGGAAATATTTTTAGGGATAGATTTAATTATAGAGATGGGGTGGTTAGACCCAACATTTACGTATTTGAGATTTTCATTCAATTTATGAAACGGTTTAATCAAACCAGAGTTTAAATTGAGTGTGACATCCAGGAAGTTAACTACTTTAAGGTTGTATTCATATGTTATAGTTAGTCCTATTTCGAGTAGTAGTTTTCTTATATCTTTGCGTAGTTTTTCTAGTTTTTGGTTATTAAGGTTTTTAGCTAGGAGGAGAACATCGTCGCGGTATATTCCGCCGTGGAGATTGCTGAATTTTTCCTGGAGTCTAAAGGCGATAAATAACCCCACAATATCAGTTATTTCCGCCGAATCGTTAGAGCCCATTGTTATGTCAAAGTTAGAGGGTCTATCTTTACGTACCCAATAACTGTTCTCAAATTTGACTATAGTTTTCCTAGCTCCATATATATATATATGGAGGGCTGGTCCCATAATTCCTGAGGGAATCGTAGGGTTGATGTATTGATATATATATATATATATATTCTCTTCTTCGCCCACTTATTCCTGTGAGGTTCTTAGGAGCAGCGTCCTTAAGCACGATTTCCAGTTGGTTCTGTCAAAATCAGCTGTCTCTAATTGATGCGGCTGGATCCCCAAGCGAGACTTGCCAAGCTTATATATGTTATCCAGCCATGTTGCCCGGTATCTACCCCTGTGTCTACTGCCAGTTTGTTTTGCCCGTAAAATCTATCTAGTGATTCTTTCCTTGGACATTCTGACCACCTGATCATAGTAGCGGAGCTGTGAACTCTCAATTCGGGAAAGTAACCCCTCTACCTAGAGCGACGAATATAATATATGTATGTAGTATTTTTGCCCTAGATATTTTATATAGATATACATATGATCAAATGTGACCCTTTAGCATTTAAACCAGCCTTATCCGGCCAGAATTTTCTCACTTCTTTCTGTTAAAATCAACTGTAACCGGCTACTCATACTGATGTTAAGTTATTGTTCTCTAAACATCAAAATTTCATGTATTCAATATCATGTGAGATAATTATGAAAATGCAATAGTAATATAGAGTAATATAAATGCTAAAGAGTTAATGTTTGGTGGCTTAATGTGAATAAACAAAAACAGCCGGCTATATCTGAATTCATCCGTCAATTGAAACTATGCAACGTACATATGTATATATTTTGTCAGCGTGTCTAAAATTTCATCTGTATTTATTTTTTTATTTGTGTTCCAACTGAGGGACTGAGGACATGCTGGGGCACCACCACCAGTGCTACACTTTCTATAGCCAGCCCTCCCTGGTTGGCCATTGATGCAAACAGGATTTGCTTGTTGCTGCTCTTATTTGTGCTTCACTTCGTATTGTAGGTTAATACGGGACCTTGGTTAGTAGATTGTCGAGATGTCTCTTGAAAACATCTACATGCACCCCATGACAGCTTATTAAAAAGATGGTGTTCCGTGGACCCCAGGCTATTGCAGTATGTGGTCCTTATTCTCGATTTGACAGAATTTCATCTGTATGTATACAAAAATGTATTAGTCTATTTATGTCCCAATAATATAATATATTTAAGTTTATATGATTATTTAAACGTTAGTAAAGTAAATATATAAATATTTCTAATTTCTCTCATCATCTTATTCTCTGGAGTTTACGAAATTCCTATTGAAGTTTATTCCGTGGGTTCGTAGGAAATATTTTCATCACCTTATTAATAACTAGTAATTAATAATTATAAGAAATGTTAATGGATGGTTTATCATTGATAGTTAATAATCACTTTTATTGGTAGTTATTGATCACTGTTTAGTCATTAAGATTTCTTCAGAGTTATAGGAAATTATAAATTATTAATGTATTGATACTAATGTAGAACACATATTTACATACATATACACCTTATTGAAATATTAACTATTTTTCTTATTTAAAACTTTGCATATCTTTTCATCGACACTTAATCAACATTTTATACAACTTTAACCCTTTAGCATTTACATTACACTATATTTATTATTGTATATATTGTATACATTATTCTATATTTACTATTGTATTTTCATGGTAAAGGCTTTACCTCACATAATTATCTCACATAATATTGAATCTATGAGATTTTGATATTATTTATTTGCGAGCAGTATCAGTAGAGGGTCGGACACCATGCTTTGCAGCAAAGAGTTACGACCCTTTATGGTCTGAGTCCAAATCCCGCCGAGATTAACTTTGCCTTTCATCCTTACAGGGTCGATAAAATAATGTACCAGTAATACACTGGGATAATTGCTGGTCTTGTGCCAAAAGTAGAAACAATTATAAGTAAACGGATTAAGGGTTAATCGTATTATATGAGAAGTCACACACCCATCTTCACTCACTCTTTCGCTTTCTTCCCTTCTCTACAGTTATGTAATACCCGTAGAGAAGCCTTACGTCATCAGGGAGTCTATTCTCTGTATACATATGTCGGTAGATATATTAATTCTTTATATTCTTCTCCAAATTATTTGTTGAGCAAAATTTGCCAAATTACTACTGTGACTGATAGTAGTGGCTAGGCTCTGTCTTAATAGCACCCCCACTCCAAGCTGGTTAACCTCAGTGTCACGTGATTAATTCTTCTGAATTTGCCACTTGACCAAGAAGGCAGCGAATTTTTCAGTGGCTTAGAATCTAGCCCCGCTCGATTTTTTCGCTTTTTTCCATCCACTGAATTATTGTTATATAAGCTTCCAGTGTCCCCGCATTGCTTGGTGGCTTAGCTGAGAATAGACTCCCTGATGACGTAAGGCATTACATAACTGTATTTATCCCCTTACAGAATCTAATTAGTCAATTTTCATAACTTTCTTATTTACGTCTTTCATATATATATATATATGAGAATAAACGTGCTGCGTGGTTGCTAATGGGTTACATATGAATAAAGTTAGTCCTTCATCAGTGATCTTCCAACCATCATTGGTATTTCATCGCTATAAAGACCATATACCTCCGATTGGTGCGAGCAACGGCTAAAAAAAGTCGTTGGGACACGTAAATAAAGGGGACACGAGAATGTAAACAAAGATGGGATTTTGGGACTTGACTCCTTCTTCCTCACTTTTCGTTGCTTCACCATCTTTGTTTGTTTACACTCTCGTGTCCCCTTTATTTACGTGTCCCAACGACTTTTAGCCGTTGCTCGCACCAATCGGAGGTATATGGTCTTTAAAGCGATGAAATACCAATGATGGTTGGAAGATCAGTGATGAAGGACTAACTTTATTCATATATATATATATATATATATATATATATATATATATATATACACCCCACCCCCCACTCTCAAGAACGTGAACCTAATAAACTTGTATTTGTACTGCCTCTCTGTTTTTGTTCCCTTCCAAGTTTTCACTATATATATATATATATATATATATATATATATATATATATATATATATATATATATATATATGTATGTATATATATGTATATGTGTATGAATTATTTTCTCACGAGTCAGTTCTTTCGTTGCTACGGACCCCGGCTGAATTACCGGTCGCTGTCTTCATTTTGTAAAGCCCTTTAAGCTGTATGTTATTACCCTCAGGTCCTATACCTTGTCGAGTGCTTGGCTGCACTGCTGAAAGCATTCGTCGGCTTAGCTGAGGCTCTGGCTTCGAATATGCTGTACTTCCATTTCTCTCTCTCTCTCTCTCTATATATATATATATATATATAAGTGATAAGTTGTAACACAACAGTTAGTTCACCATACGGAGAACAATCGTTTCACCTTAGCGGATCCTCAGCTCGTAATCGACTGAGTGCTCTACCACTACGGATATATATATATATATATCATAAATGTAATCTGGGTTTTTCGAATATTAATAACATTCGATTCGTTTGCAATTATGCAAACAAGCCTCATTTTCATAGCCATGTCAGTAGAATAAAGACTTCATTCTACTGACATGGCTATAAAAATGGGGCTTGATTGCATAATTGCAAACGAATCGAATGTTATTAATATTCGAAAAACACAGTTTACATTTATTGTATTCAGCCATGTAGAGCGAACATTTTCTTTATATATATACATATATATCCAAAATTAAATTAAGGGTTGTCATGTCTGAGAAACATACGCCATATCCACTGTAGAATATGCTCAAAGATTCCAATGAATAGATCCGAGCATTTCATATCAACTAGAAATAGATTGACATATATATATATAAAATAAATACATGGAACAATCACAGGGAATAATTTGTAAAGAATGTAAGCACACATAGCTAGGTAGGTAACCAATTAAAGTTTAACTAGAACTTCAAATATAGATACCTTTTAAAATAATTAATCATTTTAAAAGGTATCTATATTTGAAGTTCTAGTTAAACTTTAATTGGTTACCTACCTAGCTATGTGTGCTTACATTCTTTACAAATTATTCCCTGCGATTGTTCCATGTATTTATTTTATATATATACAGTATATGTCAATCTATTTCTAGTTGATATATATACACATATATATACATACGCCACAAAATTCTTGTATATATACTATCTAAAAAAAAAAAAAACACTCATGCCTATCTCGAACCCGAAAGCTCATCTTGCCAATGCTTATCCTGGTTAAACGACTGAGAGTACAAGACCTCCCCCTGGATAAGACGGTAGTCCATCTCAGTGTCAAACCCTCACCTATTTCTGATACGCATGTTCAGTAATTGGAAAGACCAACGAAAACATTGTTTCCTCGGTCCGATTTGACGTAAGTCGATCGACTGTCGATGTTCAGCTCATTTCGGACTGCTAGCATATATAATTGTTTCTACTTGTTGCACAAGGCCAGCAAATTACCCAGTGCATTACTGGTACTTTATTTTATCGACCCTGTAAGGAGGAACGGCAAAGTTAACCTCGGCGGGATTTGAACTCAGAATGACAAGGGAGGTAACTCTATGCTTCAAAGCATGGCGTCCGACCCTCTGCCGATACTGCCAATCCACTAGCATATATAATAAAGGGAGGAGTGCGGGTCAGCATCCGTTTCATATTTTTTTATCACGTTAGTAAAATAAGTTAGATTACTTTGAATAAATAATGAATGAATATTATATAATTTATCTACTAAACTTCATAGCACTTGATTAAACATAAATATTCTTATTTATAAAGTATTGTTTATTTTAAGATTCACTTCTTTAAAATTTTCAAATGTCGACACTTCCGTTAGCGTCCGTTATATTATAACACTTATTACATCGCTTATATATTTGCATCGTTATATAAGGTCTATATTTCCGTGGCTAATTTTCTCCTTTTTTTCGTTTTCATAACGTTTTAGTTTATTATATATGCAGCTTATGTTTAATATCGTCTTTTTTTTATGTATCATAGATTACTTTACTGATTACAGAAGAGAGTGTAACATAGACTTCATTCAATTTCTGTGTATATTGTCAATTACGATTTCATTTGACGTATCATATCTACATGTATGTATATTTGCGTATAATATCAATATGCACACTACACATCCTAGCATAAAACCACCCGGGAACGTTTCCACGAACCAAAGTATCGTCTTCCGTCTTCTTTCGGTTACAACGTTTTTCGAAATGTTTACTTCTGCGTTCACAGATTGATTTTTTTTAGTTTCAGAATATCCCGTTAAGGGTCAAAGCAACGATTCTTTGCTTAAACTTTAATCTGTTATTTTAATATAAATATATATATGTGTGTGTGTGTGTGTTTTCAATATGTAGACTCTGCCTTAGCATAGAATGTTGATTTTGGTACTTTCCTCAGTAAACCACAAATCTACTGAACCATTTATACATATATCCATATTACTTTCCGAGGAGAAGTGAGCACTGCATATTTTTGCGCAGGGTACACAGTAGTTATTTGGATTATCTGAGTACATTTTAGACAGCTGCAGGTCGTTATGAATAACATTGAAAGACGTGTAGCGGATATATTAATGATTGTTTCTACTATTGGCACAAGGCCAGCAATTAACCAGTACATTACTGGTAATTTATTTTATCGACCCCGTAAGGATGAAAGGCAAAGTTAACTTCGGTGGGATTTGAACTCAGAATGGCAAGGGCCGTAACTCTATGCGTCAAAGCATGGTGTCCGACCCTCTACCGATACTGCCAATTCACCAATAATAATATTGTTTAATAAAACGACTGCACTACCTCTGTCATAATTCCGTCATCCTTGCTATGTACACAATATATATATATATATATATATATATATATATATATATATATATATATATATATATATATATATATATATATATATATATATATATATATATATGAAAATATTATTTTCATATTACCCACACTACTACCCCAAGTATCGAGTACTCTGGTGGGTTATGGTCTAGCTGGGTTTTACCACACCATATCTAAAGCATACATACATACATATACATATACATATATATATATATATATATATATATATATATATATATATATATATACATATACATATATATATATATATATATATATATATATATATATATATATATATATATATATATATATATATATATATATGTCTGTGTGTGTGTGTGTATGTGTATGTATATATATATATATATCTAGTGAGTGTAACGTGAAGTTACTGTAGGATGACTCAGGTGAGCACTCGATGTTTAGGTTCACACCAGTAGCGAGGTGTAGAGTTGAACAGGGTGTAATATAAGAATACAAGGACGATTTGTTAAGCCTTCATTACGTTTATTGATTAGCTCAAGGTTCGATCTATATTGATAAGGCCCGAATCCGGAATCAAAAGCTCGTCGGACCTCTGCTGTTGTAATGACAGAATGAACATATAAAGCATAGAAAAGTTTGTAATATTTCGCGTTCATATGGTGGTCAATTTATGTTGTTTTGATTGGTGGTTTATATATATATAATGGGAATTAAAAAAATATATGGATATATCATTAGAGAAACACCTATACAAAATTTACCTCATATTCATAAGTCTGGGCCCTTAACATTTGTAGCAATTCACTCGTTTCTTCACCTGCCACCTGGTCTGGATTATGTTCACCTCAAGATGTTTCTGGTATTTTATTTTATTTATCTTTTGATGATTAAATAGAAAAATGATTTCGGTGATGTTTGACCACCTCAAACTATTTTAACTTTCGTTATTAAAATACGAGCGCGGTGGATTGGCAGTATCAGTAAAGGGTCGGACGCCATGTTTGCCAGCATAGAGTTACGTCCCTTTACGGTCTGAGTTCAAATCCCATCGAGGTTAACTTTGCCTTTCATCCTTACGGGGTCGATAAAATAAAGCACCTGTAACGTACTGGGGTCGATTTAATCGACTTTCTCCTCCAAAATTACTGGCCTTGTGCCTATACTAGAAATCATTATTAAAATACTAGAAATTCCTTGATTGGCACCAAGCTGTAAATTCCAAGGAGAGATAAGTCTCTCGTATCTTGACCTCCGAGTGTGACCTATATTTTCTGTTTAGCTTGTATTGATGGTGTTCGAAATCGCCTTCTATTTGATTTGATTGTTGCCATATATTTTGTGTCCTCGCTTTAACGATTCTAGGAATTCACCAATTTCTTACCTAGGAACACGTCCAAAAATTCCAAGAAGACATAATTGTCAAGTATATCGACACCATTTCATGACTGGTACTTTATAATATTGAGTTGAGACGGATGCAAAGCCAAGTTTAAACAAGCGTCGGACGCCATTCTTTGCAGCATAGAGTTATGGCCATTTACGTTCTGAGTTCAAATTCCACCGAGGTTAACTTTGCTTTTAATCCTTACGGGTAAAAGACCAGTAATGCACTGGGGGTAATTGCTGGCCTTGTGCCTTCGCTCATAATTCAACGTAATCCCTTCATTTTTCTCTTCTTCGTCGATTCTTTCAATTCATCTCTGCATCTATCAACAACAAATATCAACAACAACAATAATATTATAACAATAAATAACATATTCCATACGTATTTCATCGACTTTATTTTAATTCTAATGTTATATGTACGTATATAATTATTCGCCATTTCATCTTTTCTTAATCTGTTTAATAAATGTGAAGATATTTCTTGTAACTGTATTATATAAAAAAAATTAAATTAAAAAAAAAACAGCAACAATGGCAATAACATCTATGCAAGAATATATTTCCACGTTACATTTTTTCTGTCTTTTATTTTTTTACAAATATAGTAAAAATATTTCTGCATTTAATTACCTAAAATTTGATTTGCAAAAAAAAAAAAAAAAAAAAAAATATTAAGTTCAAATTTACGATATGCTTCTAACTAGATTTTAGTTCATTATTTATTCGTATTTCTCATTGTTATGGCCGGCCATCTTGGGCAAGCATTGTAGTTAAATTAGCAAATGTTCTCTGATAAAGAAGGAGTAACGAATATTTACGTTTCGAAAGAAATATTGTAAAAAAAAAAAGATGTTAGTGCCAAATTCTTTGACAAAATATGTAACACATTCCTTGATCAATTTTCGTTAGTTCTTTATCGAAAAAAAAAAATACTTATTCATATTTTGTATGTTTCGCTGTACAGTTATTTAGGGTTTCAAACCCTGATTTCCAAAAACATATTTCATAGAGTAAATAACAAAACTAACAAAAAATAAATAAAAATACAAATGAACAAAAAGATACAAAAAAGAGAGCAAACGAAGGAATAAAACGAAAAGAGAAAGAAAAACAGAGAAGCTAAATAATAGGAGAGCAGTTATTCATTTTCGATTCCAGTTAAATTTTTTATCATCTCCAAAGAACATATTCATACTTTATTGTATAGAACAACTAAACAATACATTTCCGAACTAAATATGGACAAAAAAACCCCAGAGATAACAGAATGTAAATGGAGAAGATTACACCCCACCACAAAAAAATGGAAAGAAAGCAAAAATGTACAAGAGCCAGGTGAGGGTTAAAACAATGAAATAAAGATCTCCTGGTAAATGCCTGTTTATACAAGTCCGAAAAAATTTTTTTTTTTTCACAAATGCATTTGTCAAGCATATATATATCTGTGTATATATATATATATATATATATATATATATATATATATATATATATATATATATATATATATATTGTTATATTTGAGGAGGGTCATGTTGTTATCATATTGCCAGAAAAATAATGTAAAACACTCTCACTGTTTGGGCTGGGGTAGTTTTCGCTTCAGCATATTTTTTTTTAGATATTTTTATAGTTATTTCAGCTGACAATCAATGTTTATCATTGATTGACCAACAGTTAAAAAGTACAGATATAAATATACTTCCTCAGAGTTGTTTCGTCACACAACTTTGACATCATCAGTGATGTTGCTGTTACCTACCGTTTTATTCCTGTAATCTATATTTTCTAATTGTTGGTCAATCAATGATAAACATTGATTGCCAGCCGAATTAATTATAAAAAAATAAAAAGGAAAACAATATACTGAAGCGAAAACAACCCAAACCAAACAGTGAGAGTGTTTTACTATATTTTTCTTGCAAATCATGACCCTCCTCAAATATAACAATATATGTTTCAGCACACAATTTCATATCAAATCAAAAACCTTGCAAAACAAATACATCGCCGTATATATATATATATATATATATATATAAATATATATATATATATATATATATATATATATATATATATATATATATATATATATATATATATATATATATAGTGGTAATGATGAATTAAATGAGACGACTTTCCATTGTATTCATGTAAAAGAAATGACTTTATTCATTGAGTAGCAGTTATATTGTTTTGGTTTTTACACAAATTTTTGTTTGGTTTGGTTTCAATTCTTCAAGTGACGAGACAACTAAAACAAAAATGATGAGGGTCCACCATTTTGAAAAGTGAAAGTGAAAGTGAGAATGGGTGGGGCTGGGTTGGGAGAAGGAAATTATTAACATGAAATGTCTTTTCTATTTTATTTGAGAAACTGTACACAAAAAAGCTGCAGAGAGATACAGAGAGGGAGAAATGGGGGTAAGATTGGACAGGGGGAGAAAGAATAAGAGATTGGTGACGATGGGATTATGGGACTGGATGATTTAAGTTCAGTGTGCTCTTTAAAGTCTATGAATTCTTGAAAATTTCATGTACAATTTTTTTCTTCTTTTTTTTTTCAAAATTTCGATGCACACCAATACATATTATACATACAATCATACATTCTTAAATACATATGTGCACACTTATATATATATATATATTTTATATATATATATATATATATATAGTGTGTGTGCGAGTGTGTGTGTGTATGTGTGTGTGTGTTTGTGTGTGTGTGTATGTGTGTGTGCGAATGTTTTGAGTCTCTGTATGTACGTATGTTTGTATGAAAGAAAAACCAAGAACAATTTTTTCTTTCAAATGTTCACTTTTTTTAAAGTGTAATTATTATTATTGTTGTTATTAATTATAATAATAATAAAATAATAATAGTTTCTTTATTCAATAATTTCTCAAGGATAATATATCTAATCATAAGTATCATCAAAGTAATTATGGTTTTTATAATTATAATACCAATTTCTAACTTATGAATAAAAGTCCTAGAATATTGAAGGAGGTAGAGATATAGCGAGTTTAATTTGATCCCATTTAAGAGAGGGTTCTTTACATATATTAATATTTATTTAAGTTAATTTTACACATTCAGAAGTTGTGTTAAAATAAAATACTAAACTTCCTATCGAACTTATCAATATGATATATACATATACATGCATATATATATATATATATATATATATATATATATATATATATATATATATATATTTATATATATCCAAAATTAAGTTAAATTAAGGGTGTCATTTCAGATAGACATGCGCCATATCACCCGTAAAATATGCTCCAAGATTCCAATGAATAGATCCGAGCATTTTATATCAACTAGAAATTGATTGACATATAAATATATCTAAAATAAACGTATGAAACATATATACGAAACATATATATATATATATATATATATATATATATATATATATATATATATATATATATATTATATATGTATATAATCATATACATATAACATATACATAAATATTCTCAAAAGACTGCAGTTGCATTTTCATATTCTTTTCTTTATATATATGTATGTATATATATTCATATATATATGTATTATATATATATAATATATTTTATATATATACACGCACACATATATATATACGCATGTATTATATATATATATATATATATATATATATATATATATATTTATTTAATGATATCATATATATGTATATACATATAATATGATATTATATATATATATATATCATATTATGGTGTTGTATATAGATATCATAGATAGATATTTTAGTTGTGTTTTTTTTTCTTCTTTCTATGATTAGTCTATTTTATGAAATGGTGTAAAATCAAAAATAAGTGTTTCTCTCATATTAAGTTTCGTCAGATAACATTTTGACACTCTATATCGCAACTTAATCCGTAACCTATATCACAGCCTGTTAATAAGGTCGCTTTCAAACACTGAACTGCTATTAGTCGCTTCTTTGCATTAAAAAAAAATGTTTTCTTCTCTTTATTAAGTTTGTTTCATTTTCTTTTTCTTTCATATTTTTTTTACGAGACTTGAAGATGTTTTCTCTATCTGAAGAAGAAAAGGTGAAATGTAGAATTTGTTACATTCATGCCTCTCCCAATGACATTAATATTAAAAACGCGTGTCACGCTTTCAATTCGTCAATTCACCATCACCTTCTTCCCACCTCTTTAGTCATGTGATCTTTCTTCTGGTTTCTATTTTTACAATTGTGGTTCTCCCTTTTTTGCTATAGGCAAGACCGAAGAGGATTTTTTTTTTTACATTTCAGAAAGAATATACATACATTTTATATATATATATATATATATATATATATATATATATATATATATATATATATATATATATATATATATATATATATATATATATATATATATATATATATATATATAAACTCATAATGTATGCATGTGTTCATGTGTGTGTAAGTAAATATACATATATATATAGCCAGTTGACGCTGTTAAGTTAGACATGACCTGGGCCAATACTAGCCGAAACCATATATATATCTATATATATTATAGATTGAGTTAGAAACTCAAAATAGTCTTTTATAATTAAATAGCTCAAAGAAGGGAATCTTTCCGAGCCGTGTAATATAATTGGATATATGAGAGGGGTGCACATGTGTTCCAATTGCCCGATATAGGTTTGTTATTTTTATTGATTTATTACTTTAAATCGAGTCAGGCAAACCATATTGTTTTAAATTAGTATTTTATCAACCTAGCTAACTTGGTCATTTGCAATTGGAACACATGAATACTTATATCTGTGTTAATCCCTCTCATATATCCAATTATATATATATATATAAGAAATGATCGACGTAAATAACGCTCTTTAGCCAGGACTTAGAAAATCGCTCTACAACACCAGGAACTTACCGCTTACGTTGCACTATCGTCCTCCATCATAAATAAAATAAACTTGACGATGATGGTGGTTATAATAATTGTTTCTAGTTTTGGCCAGCAATATGAAGGGGATAGAAAATTTTGATTAAATCAACCCCTGTAATTACCAGTTATTTTATTTGTTCGACCCCGGATTGATAAAAAGGTAAAGTAGACCTCGGTGGAACTTGAACTCATACCTATACGACCGCAACTAAATATCGCAAGCATTTTGTTTGACGTTCTAATGACTCTGCTAATCCAATAATAATTGTTTCTACTTTTGGCACAAGGCCAGCAATTATCTCAGTGAATTACTGGTACTTTATTTTATCGACCCCCAAAGCGGGATTTGAACTCAGAATGGCAAGGGCCGTAACTCTATGCTGGAAAGCATGGCGTCCGACCCTCTATCGATACTGCCACTGTCTTCTAAATTGGGGTGGACGATGAAAAGTCGATTATACCGACCCTTAGTTATGGACTGTTACTTTAGTTACCAATCCACCGCTCTAAAAGGTAATGAATAATAATAATAATAATTGTTTCTATATTTGGCACAAGGCCAGCAGTTTGAAGGGATGGGGAAATTGGACTAAATCGACCCCAATTCGTTACTGGTACTTTATTTTATCGACTCTGTAAGGATGAAAGACAAAGCTAACCTCGGCGGGATTTAAACTGAAGTTAATAAATAATAATAATGATTTTTGATTTAGGCACAAGGCCAACAATTTGTTGGGGGGGGGGGGGGGGGTAAGTAAGTCGATTAAATTGGCCCCAGTGCGCTACTGGTACTTTATTTTATCGACCTCGTAAGAATGAAAAGCAAAGCTAAGATCGGCGGGCTTCTAATTTTGGAACAAAGCTAGAGAAGTTTTGACTGTTGTGTGTGGTACATATTTTATCGATCCCTAAAAAGACGAGAGGTAAAGTGGTCCTTGGTGTTATTGGAACACAGAATATAATAGGGCCCTAACTAAGACATACCGGAAGATATTCTCTTGAACGCTCTCCCGATACTGCCGATTCACTAATAAAATTTAGAGTTCAGACATCAGTACGGTTTTCATTTTTGAAAATTTTCTTATATATTCCCTCCTCTCCTAGGAATGTTTTTGTTATTTAGTTAACTGTTTGTGCAGGTAAAATTCCGGTATAACGAATATCATTATAATGAATTTTTCAGTATAACGAAATTCTTTTTCAATCCTCGAGGTAATAACTAACAAACGCTCGATTTGTTTCGGTCGATCTCGTTATAAGAATTTTTCGTTATAACGTAATGTAACTGTATTAGTTATTAATTTGTATGTTTATTCGAGTCTTTATGTATGTGTCTATGTATGTTTATGTGTGCTCATACATGCATGCGTTTATATATGTGTTCACATATGCATTCATGTATGTATGTTTATTCGAGTGTTGTTATGTATGCATTCATGTATCTGTTCATGCATGTATGTTTATTTGTACTCATGTATGTACGCGTTATCTAAGTGTTCACGTATGTATGCACGCATGTGTTCATGTATTCTTTCCTGTATGTGTTCATGTATGTCTGTTTATGTGCCCATGTCTGTATGCGTTCATGTGCGCATATGTCACATATGTGTGTTCATGCATTTGTTCATACATGTGTTCAAGAAAGCGTTCATGCATGTATTCATGTATATATATGTTTATGAATGTTCATATATATATATATATATATATGTTTATGTATGCGTTCATCTAAGGGTTTATGTAGTTGTTTTTTATATGTTTTCCTGTACGTAGTTGCTCATGTATGTGTATGTTTTATGTATACGTTTGTTTATATATTTTCAGTTGTAGATTCTCGTAGGATCTTTGGAAATATATCCTCCTATCCCCTTCCCCTCTTTCCTCACTTTACCTGTCTTTGACATCTTGTATCCCGACTCCTCTAGTGGACGGCGCTCAGTTTTACAACCAGACTATCTGGTGCTTAGAAAACAAAACAAAAATCAGACAACAGACCGAAGACAAAGATTAAAATGTAAATAGAGAGATCGCTTTCTTTTATTATATATAAATATATATATATACCTGGAGAGGGATAGGCTCCGCCTGGTTTAAAATTCCCAAGAAACGCCATATGCCACTACAGCGCCTCTATGTCCCCATCAGGAGGCACGGGACCATACCATACATATATATTACTATTCTTCTTTTGAAAACGTAAGTTGTCCATAACCGGCATAGGGGCTCCAGTTTGAGACTGTGGTAAAGAACCACAGAATGTTGATAAAGAAAAAAGATAGAGCAAATAGAGTGCCACCATTTATAGCTGAGATGGTTTTCACTCCGAGCATGAAGTGGGAGACTATTGCGGACTTTAAAAAATTGTATTCACTGCTCTGTTTGTTGGGTTTTACTTATACAATGTTTTGTCAAGTTAACGTTGGTAAATCGATACATAAGGAGTGATAAAGCTAGAAATAGGTGACCAGCCTGGCTGATTTTCACTTTCGTAGACAAGGAAATCTGAGATAAAGTGAAAGATGAAATGGACATCCTTCTGATTCGATGATGAGTGCTCATCTTGTTCGATTAATTGGAATAATCCGCTCGTAAAAAGTGACTGAGTATTCCAGAGTTACATGTACCACTTAACGTAATTTTCGGGGAGATTCAAAGTTACAAATTTGACTCTGAGAATTGCAGGTGCAGTTTCTGTCACTAGACATAAGTACTCCCGTAACAATGAGAAATGAAACTTACACAAGATGCCATTCGATGAAATCAAAGCCGAGAATTAATGATTGCAAAGTAAACTTCTTAACCATTCGGTCATAAACTAAGAATATAATGTTCTTCTACTAACCAGCCATGTTGCACTTCAAATCACAAACTAGAAATACATTCAGTGGACCATTTACAACCACAACCCCTCGTCGCACCACGAGTTAATATAAATAATTCAATAATTTCAAGTTACATTTAATGTAAATCTAGCTACCGTTATATTCTTTTAATTAGAAGCCTTCGTTGAATAAGATTGTTTCTAATTCAAAATGATAGTTATATTTAAATTTAAAATTGTGTAAATAGTATTAACTTTCACCGTAAATTGACTATCGAAAATAGTCTAATATTATGAGCCCCCATAATGGAAAAATATAGACATTAGCATGCGCGGGAAACACATACTAATGTTCATCCTTTTTCCGCTATGGTGGTTTATAAACTCTAAAAATTAGATTATTTTCTATAGCCTAAAGATTCTAATTTTATTTTCATAGTTTTCAATCGCCACAGAATTCTAATTAACACGTGCTTAAATTTGAGTTAAATTTTACTGAAAACCTTCAATATACGCCGTATTTTAGCATAACTATTTATCATTTGTTTAATTATTTAATAATTTCTCATGGGGAAATTCGCCAAATATATATTTAAAACATGCGGGTAGGGCGATGATAGTAGAGTTTATATTTATGTTCAGGAGTGGAAGAGTTATCAGCACGAATTTTATCAGTGAATCGGTTTTTAGCTCAGCTCATTTATGTATGTAGTGGTTGGGGTTAGGGTTAAGTTACATCGTTCTCTCACTCCTGGTGCTCTGTGATATTTGCTAAGCAGTGAAGGAATGAGATGATAGAAAAGAAGGTAAGGTTATTCCAACCGCCACCTTCTTTTTTTATAATTAACAGCTTTATATCACAATGGCAACTGTAAAATTTCCTAAAATGGGCCTTAAATCTTGATGAAGTCGTAGGAACGTTGTCGCAAAATTAAACCTGGCATATCCCAACCCTATCCAAGCCTGAATACAGTCGCTTTTACACACACACACACACACACATATATATATATATATATACATATAAGCCAACTAGCTTTCCTGGTGATTTCATTCGAATGAATCAGCTATAGTCCTGTAAAAGCCATTTCTATATTAAATTTGATGTTTACGTTTTACTAATGTATTGAGTATGTTACTTTGGATAGCCCCGATTGAACCCGGAACTCACGTGTATATATATATATATATATATATATATATATATATATATATATATATATATATATATATATAATCTGTTATTTTAATATTTAGAAACTCACTCAGATGGTGGATGGGTGCTATACGAGAATGCTGAGGATGGCTCTGAACATTAATCAGTATACACTGAGGATGAACAACTCAGAGCTGTATGGGAGCCTCCCAAAAGTCAGCTCAAAAGTGACACAGAGGAGACTGAGGTTAGCTGGACATGCTCACCGACATCCAGAGTTGACATTGCACTCTGTGCTCTTTTGGGAGCCCCTACATGGACACACTAGAAGAGGAAGACCAAGGTTAACGTATGTTGATGCCCTAAGGACAGACATTGGTCTGTTGGAGACGCAGGACATGGCAGCGATAATGAGGGACAGAGACTGCTGGAGAGAACTCGTCCATGGATCTCGGGAATTTTACCCGCCTTAGATATATATATATATATACATATACAGATATATATATATATTTATACAGATATATATATATTTATACAGATATATATATATATATATATATATATATATATATATATATATATATATACAGAGAGAGGGGACGGGAGATAGGAGGGAGAGAGGAGGAGAGAAAGAAAGAGAATCAATCCCAATACTGAACCAGTAATTGAACGAACTTGAAAGGATTGAATACCGTAAATCGTTCTTAACGATCTAACTCTACGTCTTACGATGCGCTAGGTTGTTTTTGTTTTGGGTTTGTTTTTCTCCCAACAATTTATCTCAAAGAGTATTTGTAAATGAACATGAAACTTATATAGACCCAAACTAAAAAAAACAATATTTACTCAAGCAAAAATTCAATAGAAAATTGAATGTGTTGTTTTTAATATAATTAAAAGCGTTCCAGCTGTGACCATCACGTTTGTTGTATATAGGAGAGGATATCTAGGATTATATATATAATCTTGATGAAATCGTCCAGAAATAGTCGTCGAAACGGCTTGAGCTCTTCCGTCGGGTTCCCTGAACCTATTCCTATGTATATATATATATATATATATATATATATATATATATATATATATATATACCTATTTGTTTTTTTTTCTTTTTTTAAGATGGTGAAAGGGTTTGAGGGTTCATTCCAGCTAAAGAGCAGTATATTACTGGTATTTAGTTTTATAGGTAATGTTATGTGATGCCATTTGAACGGTGTTCCTTCATCGAAGCAGTATAATATTGGTGTTTTTATATCGATTTTGGTGAGAGATGGTGAATGATGAACGGCGAAGCAGAAACCTGGTAGATTTAGTATCAGGTATGTAGACAGAAGGGCCAAACTTAATATATACGCAGATACTCTAGGTGCTTTACCATTTATTACCATTTTCTACAAACATAATGCCCTATTAATTCTTCAATACAGTGTTGTAGAAGCGTGCTAGCGGTCACGTAGATTTAAGTTGGGAGTCAATGTTTGTAGTATTGGGAAAAGTTCTGACGAATTTTTCCTAAGAGTTTCCTCATATGAAGCTTCATCAGGCAGTCAGCTGAGCAGAGATCTCTAAAAGAAATATGACAGTAAAATTTTACAGTAGTACAACTAAAACTAATAAAGTACACAGCTTAAATACACATATATACTATACACAACGACTGAACGAATATGGGGATCCCAGGGATGCCTGCTTTATGAAAAAAATAGTAAAGTGTGGACTGCGATATTGTAGTAAGCAAATAACTGAAATTTCAATGACTTATTAAGGTGATAATTCACTTCGTCGCTACTCAGAGAGTCTCACTTGGTGAATCATTTGCCACCTGAATGAATTGCACAGAGCAAGAAAATCGGAGGAGTTACGGAGTGAATCAACAGCTTCCAACGAGTTATCTATTATATAACTTTTTTCCAGATTGTACATCTGCGTATATATATATATATACGCATTGATTAGTCTTATTAGTTCTGCCACTAAGAAGATGCAATATATATATATAATGTGTGTGTGTCTGTGGTGTGTATATATATATAAGTATGTATATATATATATATATATATATATATATATATATATATACGTACATATGTATATATATATACATATAAATATATATATATATATATACATAGAAATATATATATAGAAATATATATATATATATATATATACATATATGTATATATACTTATAAATATATGCATACAAATATATATATATATATATATATATATACATATAAATATATACACATGTATATATACATATAAATATATATATACGCATATATACATATAAATATATATACATATAAATATATACACATGTATATATACATATAAATATATATATATACGTATATATACATATAAATATATAAATACATATTTACTTATAAATATATTAATATGTGTATACTTATAAATATCCACATACATATATATACATAAATATATACACATGTATATATACATATAAATATATACACATATATATATGTATAAATATATATACATATAAATATATGTACACATAAATATCTATACATATATATATACTTATAAATATATACATATCATAAATCATGTCCTTAGAATTGTTAGATAAAATATATACCATTCCCTCTCCCAATTAGCATAATTAACCATATAAAAAATCAATTATATGGTTAATTATGCTAATTGGGAGAGGAAATGGTATATATTTTATCTAACAATTCTAAGGACATGATTTATGATATAATGCTCTGATTATTTAATTTATTAATTCTTCATTGAGCCACAACGTGACCGGTTGCAAAACACATATATATCTATGACTTTATGTATATGTAAATCTTTATATATATATATATATATAACAATATATCACCCGTGTGGTACGCAGGCAATACGTTTCAGTTCCGGATTATTATGAAGAACCGAATATAGTAAAACAAAATAAAACAAAAAAAAATATATATATATATATATATAACGATGTTTGTTGTTATTTTTGTTGAGGCGGGGATGGAATGGAGGTGAGGAATATTGAACCTGACGTCAAAGACTACAAGAGATGGTTATCTACAGAAAATTAGCGGAGGAAATGGTTAAAATCTGGCAAGAATTCTATGGCGGTTCTTCTGTCACTTTTTCTTCTTTTCCCTTCACTCATTTATCTTTCAGAAAGAATTTTCACCCCACCCACCCCCACTTTTTTTTTCAACTCTTTCCACACACACTAATAAAAATAATTGTTTCTACTTTTGGCACAAGGCCAGCAATTATCCCAGCGTATTACTGGTACTTTATTTTATCGACCCCGTAAGGAAGAAAGGCAAAGTTAACCTCGGCGGGATTTGAACTCAGTCCGTAAAGGGACGTAACTGTGCTGCAAAGCATGGCGTCCGACCCTCTACCGATACTGCCAGTCCAACTACTAATAATCGTTTCTGCTGTAGGCAGAAGGCCAGCAATGTGAGGGGGTTGGAGGTAAAGTTGATAATATTGTCCCATGTAGATGACTAGTACAATATAAATAAATATATATATATATATATATATATACGGAATTTTACCTGTATATATAGATATATAGGTAAAATTCCGTTATAACGAATACTATTATAACTCATTTTTCAGTATAACGAAATTTCTTCAATTTCCAGCCACACGCTCGATGTGTTAAGTCAATCTCGTTATAAAGTATTTTTCGTTACAATTAATTTTTTTATACCTCGTGAATTTCGTTATAACGGAATTTCACTGTATATTTAATTGTATATAGCTAGTTGATCTTGCTTGGTAATAAAAATAATAATAGTGTCTAGTTTAGGCAAAGAAAAGAAAAAGAAGAAAAAGAGACGAGAAAACCGAAGCTCAAGGTGCTTCACGCGGCAATCTCGCGCCTCACCTCATTCTCTTCGCCCGCGCCCGTCAAAACCAACGACGATCGACGATGATGACAGTAACAGTACGAAAGCTCCAACGCCCTCCTAAAGAGG
>OZ024741.1:214453792-214458792 GCA_964016885.1 Eledone cirrhosa | reverse complement strand
TGAGTTGATTGGAACAACCTGATATATAGTGTCTTGATGAAGAACATAGCGCGTCACTGAGAGTCGAACCCACAACTTTACGCGTGGGAGTCGAACACTCTAACCACTAAGTCACGCACCTTCGCAAAAATAAATCTGAAGTAAACTACTGCTTATTGTTCCAGTAGTAGTAGTAGTAGTAGTAGTAGCTGCTCCCGCTCTGGATGCACTGGCTGGAGTCTCTCAACCCACCCAGGGAGAACTCCAACACAAGTAGTAGTAGTAGTAGTAGTAGTAGTAGTAGTAGTAGTAGTAGTAGTATCTACTGATGCACTAATCGAAGTTTATCAACCCACCCAGGGAGAACTCCAAGTAGTAGTAGTAGTAGTAGTATCTACTGATGCACTAGCTGAAGTTTCTCAACCCACCCAGGGAGAACTCCAACACAAACACAAGTAGTAGTAGTAGTAGTAGTAGTAGTAGTAGTGGCTATACTAGCTGAAATTTCTCAACCCACCCAGGGAGGACTCCAGTAGTAGTAGTAATTAAGCTCAATTAAGAAATGATTTGAGGACAGAAGAATGTAATAGATCTCAATATCGAAGTAAGTGTAGAATAGATTACGATTCTGTTGTTTTATTTTTTAATAAATTCATATCCATTTCTGAATTACCAAGTCGTTTGGCTCAGCTTTTTTTTTCCTTTTCATTCTTTTACTGATTTCAGTCATTAAACTGTGGCCAAGAATTTATTCAATCATATTGATCCTTTAATTACTTTTCTTTTTTATCATTCTGATATTTATTTCATCGATCTCGTTAGTGTCGAACAGCTAATTTACTGAACATAAACAAACAGTAAACGTAAATACAGACACACTCAATTATACGGTCTTCCACAGATACTATTTAGCAAATTTCACTCAAAAAGCATTGGTCAAACTGAGACTATAAAAGAAAATTACTGAAGGGGCCACGAAGAACAGAAACCAAAACCACGTAGTTGCAAAACGAACTCCTTATTCACGCCATCTCGCGCGATTACATCCGGCACTTTACGTGAGAATTTAGATGTCTCACATTTAAATCACATTCACAAAAGCACACCCACCTACGAAACTCAAATCTTATAACGGTTTCTGATTTAGGCACGAGGCCACCAATTTGGGGGAATGGGGAAGTGTATTTTTATTGAAGTCTGTCAGATGTTTGGGGCTACATGGCAATGGGACCTCGATTGATTTGCTTCTCACCAGTGGCGAATGGGTAAATCAGGTCTGATATATATATATATATAGGGATAACGCTGATTATATGCATTATGAAGAGGCATATATATATATATATATAGATATATATGCGTCCAGAAATAGCCGTCGAAACGGATTCAGCTCTGCCGTCGGGGTCCTGAAACTTTTCTATATATATATGTGTGTGTGTGTGTGTGTTAAACTTGTTCAATCTACAAAAGCATATGTAGGCGATGTTCATATTACACTAAGAGATGTCATGTACAAAAAGAGTATTCTGTTGATAAGGGCTCTCTTATGAAGCAAGATCGATACGCGACATCATCATTGCTTTGCACACTTTACAAATTCAAAGTTGACAGCAAAACTGTAGATAAGGATATATATATATATATATGTATACATATATATCAGACCTAATCAAATAAGAAGCTTTATTATACTGATATTTTTCGTCATGTTAATTAAATGTCTTGAAAGTGTTAGTACTAAGATAAATTTAAATAATCCCATAAATCCCTTCATATCCTAAGTAATAAGGGCCAAGGATACTAAATAAACCAGATTAGAATGGAATTAGACGAAGAATAATGATAAAAGTGTGGACAGTTCTTATACGTGAAACATTTGCGATCAGTTATTGTTAATACGATTAACATTTTCCTGGCTCTTAACCCCATCCTTTGTTTATCTGGAGTATGTGTGTATGCATACATACGAATATTGACGTATATTTTTATACCAATAGAAGCAGTTATTTATAAGACATATAGGTCATGTCTTACAACAATCACACACTCAAACACGCTTGGCGCCGTGATCGGAATTTTACACACACACAAGGCCAGCAATTTGGGGGAGGGGTAAGTCAAATAAATCGACATTAGTACATTACTGGTGCTTTATTTTATCGATCTCGTAAGGATGAAAGGCAAAGTTAACCTCGGCGGATTTGAAATCGGAACATAAAGGGCCATAACTCTATGCTGCAAAGCATGGTGTCTGATGCTCTACCGATACTGCCAAGCCACCGCCCTTAATAATAATTGTTTCTACTTTTGGCACAAGGCCAACATGGACCTCACCATGTAAGTTTTCAAACGATTGTGTAAGAGTTTTACTCGTTTGAATTTTAATAATAGGAGAGTGCATGGGACAAGGGAAGATGACCCAAAGTTTTTTTTTTATTTGTTCACACAAAATTTCTATTAAATTCATAACGTTTTATTTGTTGTTTTTTTTTATCGTTAAAATTAGTTTTTGAATTTTCTTCCTCTTTGTAAAAAAAAAAAAAAAGTTTAAAATAATTATGGCACTAGGGTTGGTAAAAAATAAATATTTTCAAACCCAGTGTTGATATTGTTGGTGAGGCGACTAATTATTATAGAAATCTCGAGAACTGTGTGTAAGGGGTACTGTTATAGCAATAGCACCAGTACTTGCAACTAATTGTATAATATATGGAATTTCTCATGAAAGGTTAACCCATGCAAAAGTGTACGATAGAACACTATTAGATGCAGATGAAATTAATGTTCTAATATCCCCAGAAAACACCCCTTAGTATAATAAATAAAATTAGTAACCTCCTGTCCCTCTTAATTGATATTTAGAAAAAAAAAGAGTTTATTAAAATGTGATCGAAATATCAGTGTGATTGTAAACACTTAAACAGTAAAAAAAAGTGTAGTTGTGATATTAACTCACTCGCTCCAACGTTCTATGACAAGTAACTAAAGTATTGGTTTATTTTCAATAGGTTTATCTTCAAACCTATGGTGGTAGAACAGTGTAGAGTCCTTTGTCCACAAACCACAATTTTACTTACTACGATCGGGACGGAGATGACCATCCGCAAGAACCGCGAGTAGCAGTGTCCCTTTCAGCGGATCTCCCTCGCTATCATCTGAGGTAACATAGTTGCAATTCTGTCAGCCGGAAAAATGAGCCAACATCCATCTGATGTTTTGCAAGGGACATGAGATGGTGGTGTTATTAATTATTGTCAATATTGAACGGAGTTAGGGCACGGCGTATAGCTTTACAGCTATTTACATTATGGTTAAATTTAATTCCTTATTTGCCTTCCCAATCCCATACACACACACGTTCTCTTTCGTTATATGACGTAAGTGTTTTTCATATGAAAAGAATTCGCCCCAGCATCTTGCTCTTTTCAAAAAGGAGTCAGTCGGCGTGCCACCTAATGCCGAAGCTAACGTGAAGGGGGAGGTGGGTAAATTCACGTTAATTAAATCTAAATTACGACCAATATTTTGACTAAGATTTTCTGGAAATTTCTTTGCGTCGGTTGCCATTGAATCCTCGAACGTCTTCAGGCCCCGGACTCTGCCGAGGGTATCACAACTGGGGAAGAAGCCCCACCTGGATGAATGACTGATGCCAACTAGTATCGCTGGCTCTTCTCTGCAACAACGCCTTTGCCGTCTTCTCCACCGCATGTGGGCAAGTGAGACACACCCTCCAGCCAAGGGTGTAGAACTTGCATCATGACATGAAATGGCTGATGCAGCGGTTATCGCCAGCTTGTCCACCGCGGGGCGGATCTGCGATATACTATCTGGCAAAGAATATAGAGTTTGCACGGCTTCGTCTTTCATCATCATTTCTAATACAGATACACGGCCAGCAATTTGCGGCGAAGAGAACAAACAATTACATCAAATCACCGGTCTTAGACTGATGCTTGATCTTATTTTAACGACCCTTGAAGGATCAAATTCAAAGTCAGCCACGACGGGATTTGAACTCTTGCGTAAAGAGCTGTAACTAAATGCCTAGAAAGCATTTTGTCCGGCGCTGTAAGGATTCTGTCAATCGAACGCTTTCCATCCCTTTAATCATTATGATGTTAAATAAACAAAATATTTGTTTTTGTTAAAACATGGGAGATAGCTGTTGCTGTACAATCCTTTAATTTTCACAACGTGGTTTATTTAAATCGATTACAAACCAGAAGAAACGAGTCCGCAATCCAATAAAATTCACAAAGAATTTAATTTTTATTTTATTTATTCATTTTTTTTTTTTTTAAAATACGAATTTCTGTGAATTGATCTCATATTCTTTATAGGTTCAATTTTGAGCAGGGATGTTTTAATTTTTTTTTTATTTAACAAGTTGTCCCTTTGCTCGTCTCTTTCTAGAATTTACCAGAACTGTTGTTGTCGTGAGTCCAACCAGACCGTTATCGTATAGAGGAGAAAAATGAAATAATGTTTTTGTTGTTGATTTTGTTTCAATCTAGACGGAAGTAAACTTTAAGGGGCCTTAAAATAAGAATTTATAATTTTATTATAATTATCATCATCATATTGTTATCATTTCCTTTAACTTTACTCAAATAATCCCTACAATGTGTTGTTTTTTCGACCTTGTAAAACCCCACCCTCGACATCGTGCGCAAGTGTGACTAATAAAACAAATTATTCTTATTTTACCACTATTATTTTTTAATATTCTTATCAGTTCATGGTATGAAGAAGTCACTTAAGATTTTTGGTGTCTCTGGAATTTGCATAATTCTTGGCAATAAATACTTGGTAAACTTCGTGAATATCCCTTCGAGAATTTCTTAAAACTACAAGTTTTTAGGACTTTGCAAGATTTAAAAAAATGTGTTTATATATAGACAAAGAAATTATTTAATATGTTAAATATCAGTTAATGTCTTGTTGTTGGTCGTTCGGGCAGAATATTCTTTAAAAAAGTAGGGGGGGGGGGGCGTTCGCAATAATAATGTGCTGACCGT
>OZ024741.1:214441292-214448792 GCA_964016885.1 Eledone cirrhosa | reverse complement strand
TCCAGATATATAGAGAGATTTGGTGTGTGAGCATTAATACTGTATAATCAGGCAGCACAGTGAAAAACAGGTTATATACACATGTGTGTGTATATGTATATATATATATATTTTGATGCATATATATATGAGCAGACGAGCCAGGTTTTAACCAAGAAAACTGAAACCAAGTGCTGAAGGGTTTAATTTTTGTTCAGCGAAGGAAGTTACCGAAAGGAAAACATGGAGAGATCACAGTACTGAAATACATATATATATATATGTATATATGTATGTGTGTATGTGTGTATGTATGTATAGATATATATATGGATATATATGTAATTTGAGGCAGCAATTTGTACAAAGTCAATCTACTTCATAGAGGTTTTTCCATGATGGCCTGTGTCATAATAATAGTAGTAGTAGTAGTAGTAGTAGTAGTAATAGTAGTAGTAGTAGCTGTATGTCAACAGAAATTATTTCAATTCTGCACCAACATTGATCCTGCCCCTCATATATAAGAATTTACATTTTTCTCTCACAGTGTGCACACACACATACACACACACACACATATATACATACACACACACACACACACATATATATATATATATATACATACACACACATACACCATGTTCAAATTTGTTGGACTGTCACTAATCAAAATAAAACCCCTAGATTTTTTTTTGAGAAAATTAACATTTGGGTGTCTGTTTTGTGATAAGGGTCACTATATATTTTCCCAGTGAACAAGGGCTCTGCCTGAAATGAAAAAAAAAAATGAAATTTGCAGCTCACAACTATGGTGGTTTAACTTGTCTTTTGTGAGGTCAGCAGTCCTATCACAAGAAACTGTGTGAAAAGAACACAATGTGCCACTCTCTACATGAATCAAACCCAGGACCATATATCCTACACTCTCTAACCACGAGGCCACACATCTTCACATAACAATGCGGCACAATACTTGTATACCTATATTTTTGTTGTTTTTTTAAATATATTTTTGGTTTTTTAATATGTGTATATTATTATTTTTTTTGATTGCATTAACAATATGGACAGAAACAATGACAGGGGCAATTTACTTACATATAAAATAAAAAAATAATATAAAATGAAATAAAATAAATAAAAATATGGAGTGACAGAAAAGAAAATACTATTTTCTTTTTCTTAGAAGAAAGGTCCTGCCCCCCTGACAAATAAAAAGAAATATAATTTACAGCTGGCCTCTTATAAAGTTGAATTTTATGAGGTTTCTTGGGTGTCTTAATGATGGGACCCAAGCCCTATCATGTATGTTTAGCTGACCTTTTATGAGGTTGCATCTTATAAGAGATCTTGAGTCTTTTAATTTAATCCTATTATGAAAAGCAAGAACATAACATACCACACGGTCTCAGATTCAAACCCACGACCTTATGATCATTAGCTCAACATACTTAACTCTCCCTGGTCTCTCTCTCCTATCAGCTGGAGCACCTACCACTCTCTTCCATTGGATTCTCCTGACTCCACTGATCAACTAGCTATCTCTACACACCTTCAAGCAGAGGTGCCGGAAGCTACAAATAACAAACTTTAGATTTCAAATGGAGAGGTGCTACATTAATTCCAATAATATAAGGTTTATTATCCAACTTCCAATCAGCCCATTCCATGGTAAAACAGTCTAAATTATAAAGTCTGTTTCTCATTAGGCTGGTGCTTATCCCAGTTTCTTGGTGTTAAGTGACAGAGTACAAGACTCACTCCTGGGCAGGATGCCATCTTTCACATGGCTAAACCCTCAGCTATTGCTAATACTCCTTTTCAGCTGAACATACTGGAGCAACGTGAAATGGAGTGTTTTGCTCAAGAACACAACAGTGCACAAATCGAACCAACAACATTATGATGGAAAGCCCAAAACCCTGACTAGGCCACATGCCTTCACATGCTATAATAGGTCTGTTTGTATTACACAAACAGTTAACCCCAACTTCATAAGATTTTAAATTTGTTGGAGCAACTTCATGAGATAATAGTTTTATTACTTTATTTAGTTTCATTCCTTATATATGTTCTTCAGAGATCTGTAGATTCTGATGGAGATATAAGCTTTGAAACAAAAGTACTTCTGTAAAATTCAATAAATCTCTCTCTCTTATATATATATATATCTTCTGATGAAGGCCTATGTCTGAAATGTTAATACTCTTTTCCTGTTATTTCAAGCGGTAAACTAATATATTTTTTCATTGCACTGTGTCATTTATGTTTACTTTATATATATTTTATTTTTTTTTTTTTTAGAGGGTCAATTTCTTCTATTCCAGATAATTCTATGTAGTTCGTCAGTTCTACAATTAGTTGTTTTGTTGTTGAAACTTGGGGATTTGAAAATATTACTAATTACACACATTCTCAGTTGTTTAAATGCTATATATTATTAGCTAAACCAAGCCAACAACAAAAAAAATAAACTTAAAATGTTTAATATTTATTTTATTTATTTAATTATTTCATTTTAATGACTGGTTGATGATAATAATAATAATATTAATAATAATAAATTCATAAAATAAGATAAATGAGTGTGGGAGGGGTCGTTTGGATGAACTTTGGAGAGAAAATTCATCTTAATATTCTTCAAAGTTTCCATAGTAATTAAAAATAAAACAAAAAAAATAAATCAGTTGAAAATTAAAAAGAAAAACAAAAAGCAAATCAAATAATAAAATTGTTAGGTTGTAAAATAATAATTAAATAATATTCATAATAATAAAAATAAAATAAATGAAATAAAAAAAAAAACACAAATATAAAGATAAGCATGAATCAATTTTTCAACTTTAACATCAGTTCTCTCTCTATCTCTGTCACTTGTGTCTCTTTCTCTTTCTGTGACTTTGTTTCTCTCTCTCTCAATCTTTCACCTTGTTTTCCTGTCTCTTTTATTCTCTTGTGAACTCTTTAAATTCTCAGGAACAGGGCTCAAAGGAAAGCAGCCAACCATCAGATGAGACCAAGGAAACAATGTTTCCATTGGTCTTTTCATTGCTGATACTAATCTGTTGGTCACAAGTCCTAGCAGAAGAAAAGAATGTATCATCAGATGAGACCAAGCAAACAATGTTTCCATTGGCCTTTCCATTGCTGATACTATCTGCTGTTTGCAACTCCTGGCAGAAAAAAGGAACTGATCATCAGATCAGGCCAAGAAAATAATGTTTCTATTGGTCTTTCCATTGCTGAAACTATCTGTTGGTAGCAATTCCTGGCAGAAGGAACACTGTGAAATAATCTGTTTCCATTAAGAATACAAATGCACAGCCTGGTCCAGGAAGTGAACCTGCAATCTCATGATCACGAGTCTAACACACTAACCACTAAGCCATATGCGTTTACAACAGGGTTGAAATCATCCTCTCTCCCAAATGCTGCTACAAATTTCAAAGCCGACTAATTCATTATGAGATGGACCAATTTCTTGAATTTGTGAGTGGGTGGGGAGCTGGCTGGTGGAGAAAGATTTAAAAAAAGAAATTAAGAAATGCATATATGCATGTTAAGACTTTTTAAAATTCTTTCAACACAGTGTATGTGTTTGTGTGCCTGTGCTTGGGAATTATGACACACACACACATATATATACATACAGACAGACAGACACACATATATATATGATTTAGTCAATCTTATCAACCCCAGTATATTTTCAAGTCTGGTATTTATTTTATCAATCTCTTTTGTCGAACTGTTAGGTAATGGGACATAGACACAGGCATATATATTTATACACATAATACACACACACACGCACGCATGCACACGCATATGATAAACTTCTGCAATTTGCGTCTACCAAATTCTATTCACAAGGCATCGGTCAACCTGAGGCTATAGTAGAAGACACTTGCCCAAGGTGCTGCACACTGGAATTGAACCTTGAACCATGTAGTTATGAAGTGAACTCCTTAACTAAACAAACAAACATACCAATACAAAAAAAAATGTAAGTCTTTCTTAAGCACAGGAGGTGAAAGGCACCTCTCTGGATGGGATACATATCAGTCACAATTTAAAAAAACCCAGCTGTGGCTGCTGCTACTGCTAATTTCCAGCTAGGTGGACTGAGAGGAATGTGATATAAAATAACTTGCTCAAGAACACAATGTGCAGACTAATCCAGTGATTAAACATATGACTTTAAAGCTAATGAAACCAACACCTTAAGCATTAGACCATATACATATATAAATGCTGATTGCTACTTCTTGTCAGAAGAGTGCCATTCTTCCATTGGACATCGGACGATCATGTGCACGCAGGTGACTTTTCAGACCAACTTTTGTTTTACAGGTATGCTCACAGACGTGATACTTGAACTGTCTGTCTCCTGGCAAAACCAACTGGGATGTGTCTTCATGTATTTTACCATGCCTGGTCTGTCCACCCGCTGACTTGCAAATTAAGCCACACATTCATTGCAAATGTACCATTGAGTGTGTGGCAATAGAACCATCTCACCATTGGCTTCATTTCTCCCCAGCTCATGTGATTTCAGATGGTTAACAAAACCAGCTCTTGTTAGAAGAAATCGGCCACAAACATATATAATTATATATATCTATATACATAAATACATACAAAGATATACACTCTTTTTTCTAATATTAGATGATAAAAATAAAACGAAAATAAACATAACTAATTAACATATTTTTGCACTGGCACTTAGAAACAGTTCGTTAAACCAAAATATTAAATGTTATTTATTTAGTGTATGTATGTATGTATGTATGTATGTGTTTGTGTTGTATATATGTAAATATATATATACTGGCTAGAGAAAACTAGTTGTTTTTTTGTACCCATGGAGCAGAGGCCTATTATTAAAGACATTCCAACCCGCAGTGACCCTTACAATTTTATATAAATTCTTATTTTATTTTATTGTTATTATTGTTTCGTTTTTTTTGCAGACTTGTGTATGAAGAACTATGAATTATCCCAAACCTGCAAGTTAAGATTTGAGGATAATTTGACTGCTATTTCTAGTATATCAAATGACCACCTAAATGCTCCAGCCTTATGAAGGTCTATAACTGAATCAGCACAGATCAATTCTCTCTTACACCCACCCTCACCTCAGATGCCCTTTAGTCTCGTATGACAGTGGAATGGAATAGTATAAATCGAATATTCAACGCACAATTATAGATACACATATACGTACTCATACTCACACTCATACATAGCCTCGCTGATGATTTATTTACTGGAAGAAACAGAACCAGTCCTGTAAGAGTCACCTTTTAATAAAATATCATACCCTTTCTACTTCATGTATAGCTTACTTTTTATTGTGGTTCTGTTTTTTAATGGAATATGGTCATATATATATATATATTCCTACAGAAAATGTTTATACTCAAACAAAATACTCATCTATGAATTCACCAATATCTAATATATGAGCAAAATGTCTACCCCCCACAATACACTGAAACCCTTCTTCTGTTTATTAAGAACCACTAAAAGGGGAGATTATCCAAATGAACTTATCCCATCTGTTGACTTGAGAAACTTAAGCTGAATTTATTGTCTCAAGAAGGTCCCTTTTGAAATTAGAAAAAAATTATAAAAATAAAAATAAAATCCCACCCCTGTGTTTATTTTCTTAATTTCTGAAGTACTGTAGGTAATATTGATTAAGAAATAAAAAAAATTCTAATAAATAATAAAAATCTTATTGTTAAAAAAAAATTCATCAATTTAAACCTGTCATATATATATACATATATATATACATATATATACATACATATATACATACATACATACATACATATATACAGATATATATAAATAGATGCACATATATTAATGTATGTATTGGTTCTCCATGTTTTCCAGATTAACAGCAATTGATTGAAAAAAATATAATCCTCATTCCACATTACATATTTTCCATGACAACAATTTCTGACGATAATTATCATCATTATTATTAATATTTGTATTATTATCATTACTGTTGCTGTTGCAAAAAAAAAAAAAAAAAAAGTTTTCCTCTCTCCCTTTCTTCCACAACACAAGATATTTTATTTCAGTTTTGTTCATTGATTTTGTTGTTTCTGGTGGTTGAGGGGAGGTCTAAGAGTAGGGTTAATTTTTTTCATTCAAATATTTTGTCTTTGAAGAAACAGATGGCAGGTAAGGGAACAATGAAGACCAAAGTCAGCATTGCTATTTTTTTTTCTTTTTAAACAATGATTATTATTATTTGTCTCAAAGTTTTGTTCTATGTTAAGATATATTATTAATAAAAATAACAACAATAATAAAGAAAGCATTATTACCATCATCATCATTATTATTATTATTATATTAATAAATATCATTTTGACAAAAAGAGAAAAAAATCTTATTTATTTAGGGTTGATAATATTTCTGTATTTCAACATATGCTTTTAACAAGCAACATATGCTTTTAACTTCACTGAAGTAACTGATTGGTTGGTTTGGAAGTGGTATAGTCCTTCATTCAAATGACTGATTCATTGATTGGTTGGTTGGGAGGTGCTATAGTCCTTCGCTGAAGTGACTTCACTTATTGGTTGGTTGGTTGGTGGTTTAGTGTACTTTTCCCACCTGTACATTTTTCCAGCATTGAGTATTTTTTTTTTTTTTTTTTGTCTTTTAAAAAGCCATTGTCTCCAAGAGATATTCAAGAACTGCCACAGCCAGAGAGAATAAAGAAACAAAACATTACTTTTGTCTTTCGTTCTTTCTTTCATTTTTTCTCTGTGAAATAACAAAAGGAAGCTGGCAAGAATTTCACTTTTTTGTTGTTTTGTTTTGTTTTGTTTTGTTTTGTTTTGTTTCTGAACCAAAAATATCCGAAGAAGAAATTTCTTTTTGAAAAATTTTTTTTTTTTATTTCCTGGTTTCTGGTTTGTTTCTTGAGCCAACACTTGAATTATTATTTTAGTTATCTCAAAGATGGCTTCATCATCATTTTTCAGAAATTAGTCTCCTTATTGTAACTGTTTTATTGTTGTTGTTTTTGTAGCAGTTGTTGTTGTTGTTGTCATCATCATCTTAATAGAAGTTTCTGGTTCATTCAGTCAGTTGGAGGTGTCAGGAGATGAGGTGGGGAGAACAAAGAAGTGATATGAACCAAATCACTTGAAGGTTTTCCTCTTCCTCCCTTTACTTGGAATAAATGGACAAGAAGAAGAGGGGGCATGTTTCATTTGCAAATGTCGATGCATGGAATCATAAAAGATGAATAAGAAAGACTTCATAAAATCTGGCTTTAGTTTGATTTCTTCTTTTAAAAAATGTCAGAAGCAAGTTTTAGCTTGAAATTCCATTGATTTTATATATATCAGTTCATGCACTGGTTTCCAGTGCTGGTTGAAACTTGGGCTGCATTACAGCTGTCGGTATGCTACTTTGCATGCTTGTCTGCAGGCTAGGTTGAAGAGTTGTCTGCAGACTAGGCTGGATAGTGGTCTG
>OZ024741.1:214418792-214433792 GCA_964016885.1 Eledone cirrhosa | reverse complement strand
GGGGTGAGTGTGTGAGTCTTGGTGGGTGGTTGGGTGGGTGTGGGGTGGGTGAGTTTTGAGTGGGTGTGTGTGTTTGTGAATATTGGTGGGTGGTTGGGTGTATGGGGGTGGGTGAGTGGGTGGGTGGGTGAGTGTGTGTAGGTGGGTGGGTAAGTGTGTGAGAGTGTGTGTGTGTAGGGGGGTGGGTGGATGTGTGGGTGAGCGTGTGAGCTTGCGGCTAGGTGCGGGGGCGGGTGGGGTTGATACACAATCCTCAACGTTATCACTTTCTCTTGCCCAAGAGAGAGAGAGAGAGAGAGAGAGAGAGAGAGAGAGAGAGAGAGAGAGAGAGAGAGAGAGAGAGAGAGAGAGCGAGAAAGAGAGAGAAATAGGCAGAGAGACAAAGAGAAATAGAGGGATATATGGAGTGAGAGAGAGAAGAATAGAGAGATATATGGATAGAGAGAGGGAGAGAGAGAGAAGAAGGTCAGACCAAACATTAGGTTAGTACAATAGTTGGTGGTGTTGAGGTCAAAGGTGAACTGGTGTAAGGTCAAAGTGAAATTACAGTTCTGATTTAGCCCAAAATAACTTGAGCTTTGTGTCAATTGACCAGTCATAGATTATTGTGGTAATGTTGGACATACATACATACATACACAAACACACATACATACATACAATGCAATCCGTAGAAAGGCTAGCCCCGATAACAAACACATTAAAAGCTACAGCAATGTGGAAGACATATTATGAAAGAGTACTGGTGGAATGTTCCAATAAAAACCCCAATAAAATGCAGGCATAACACACCAGATATTATGATATGGGACAGGGAGAAGAAAGCATGCACAGTAGTGGAAGTTAGCTGCCCAGCAGATGCCAATATAATATCAAAGATTAGCGAAAAGGAGAATATTTATGCAGAACTGATGAGAAATCTGCAGATATACCTTTAGATTTATGCCTGTGATTATAGGGGCACTTGGGGATGTTAGTAACTGCCTCAATACAAATCTAGAGAAGCTAGGCTTCACAGGAACAGAAAGAACACAACTAGTTAGGAAACTACAAGTACAATCCATTAATGGAACAGTAAAAATATGTAAAACATTCCAAAAAGGTTGCATCTAATAACTGCATATACACATGTACAGATACAAAGCATATACACATGCACACATACAAATCAAAACATACACATCGACACATACAATAACATCCATACCTACACATGCATACATATCTACCTAGTTGATGTTGATGTGTAAATTCCAATCATAGGGTCTTGTGTCTATGTTAGAAACCGACTCTCTCTCTATTGGCAAAAATTTGTGAAATTATAAAACCAGACGAACATGGATACATACATACACACACACATGTGTGAGTGCTTGTGATATTGATGGGCATGGTTAGAAGTACTCTCAGGTTTTCAATAATTCCCCCACCACCTGCTTATTAATTTTTCAGATTTTTCTAAACGCCCCTGCCCTCCGCGATTTTATTCCGAACCACCCACCATTTATTAAATTTTGCTAATCTATTTCCAGCGAATTTTTATTGTAAGTGATTCATACCAATACAGCAGCTGGAGAATTTAATTGTTTCTACTTTAGGCACAAAGCCAGCAATTTGAAGGGGAGGGGAAAGTCGATTAAATCGAACCCAGTGCGTTACTGGTACATTATTTTATCAACCCCGTAAGGATGAAAGGCAAAGCTAACCTCGGCGAGATTTGAACTCAGATCATGAAGGGGCGTAACTCTATGCTGCAAAGCATGTTGTCTGACCCTCTACCGATACTGCCAATCTAATAATTTTATTTTACATAAAAAAAAAACACATTATATATTGCAATAAAAGAACATTACAAGAAATCCCATATTTACCAACGTAGACTTTTCAATTATGTGATGTGGTGTAGTGTAGTGTAGTGTAGTGTAGTGTAGTGTGGTGTAGTGTGGTGTGGTGTAGTGTAGTGTGGTGTGGTGTAGTGTGGTGTAGTGTGATGTGGTGTAGTGTGGTGTGGTGTAGTGTGATGTGGTGTAGTGTGGTGTGGTGTAGTGTAGTGTGATGTGGTGTAGTGTGGTGTGGTGTAGTGTGGTGTGGTGTAGTGCGGTGTGGTGTGGTGTAGTGTGGTGTGGTAAGGTGTGGTAGGGTGTGGTGTGGTGTAGTGTGGTATGGTATAGTGTGGTGTGGGGTGGTGTGGTGTTAGGTAGTGTGGTGTGGTGTAGTGTGGTGGGGTGTAGTGTGGTGTGGTGTAGTGTGATGTGGTGTAGTGTGGTGTGGTGTAGTGTGATGTGGTGTAGTGTGGTGTGGTGTAGTGTGGTGAGGTGTAGTGTGGTGTGGTGTAGTGTGGTGAGGTGTAGTGAGGTGTAGTGTGGTGTAGTGTGGTGTAGTGTGGTGTGGTGTAGTGTGGTGTGGTATGAGGTTGTGTGGTGTAGTGTGAGGTGGTGTAGTGTGGTGTGGTGTAGTGTGGTGTAGTGCCGTGTAGTGTAGTGTAGTGTAGTGTGGTGTAGTGTGATGTGGTGTAGTGTGGTGTGGTGTAGTGTGGTGTGGTATGAGGCTGTGTGGTGTGGTATGAGGCTGTGTGGTGTAGTGTGAGGTGGTGTAGTGTGGTGTGGTGTAGTGTGATGTGGTGTAGTATGGTGTAGTGTAGTGAGGTGTAGTATGGTGTAGTGTAGTGTGGTGTAGTGAGGTGTAGTGTGGTGTAGTGTGGTGTAGTGTGGTGTGGTGTAGTGTGGTGTGGTTTAGTGTGGTGCGGTGTAGTGTGGTGTAGTGTGGTGTGGTGTAGTGTGGTGTAGTTTGGTGCAGTGAGGTGTGGCGTAGTGTGGTGTGGCGTAGTGTGGTGTGGTGTAGTGTGGTGTAGTGCAGTGTAGTGTGGTGTAGTGTGGTGTAGTGTGGTGTGGTGTAGTGTAGTGTAGTGTGGTATAGTGTGGTGTGAGGTTGTGTGGTGTAGTGTGGTATGTGGTTGTGTGGTGTAGTGTGAGGTGGTGTAGTGTGGTGTGGTGTAGTGTGATGTGGTGTAGTATGGTGTAGTGTAGTGAGATGTAGTGTGGTGTAGTGTAGTGAGGTGTAGTGTGGTGTAGTGTAGTGTGGTGTAGTGTGGTGTGGTATGAGGTTGTGTGGTGTAGTGTGAGGTGGTGTAGTGTGGTGTGGTGTAGTGTGGTGTAGTGCGGTGTAGTGTGGTGTAGTGTAGTGTAGTGTAGTGTAGTGTAGTGTAGTGTGGTATGAGGTTGTGTGGTGTAGTGTGAGGTGGTGTAGTGTGTTGTCGTGTAGTGTGATGTGGTGTAGTATGGTGTAGTGTAGTGAGGTATATGGTATGGTGTGGTGCAATGTAGTGTAGTGTAATGTGGTATATGGTGTGGTGTAGTGCAGTGTTGTGTGATGCAGTGTTGTGTGGTGTGGTGCAGTGCAGTGTGATGTGGTGCAGTGTTGTGTAGTGTAATGTGGTGTGATGTGGTGTAGTGCAGTGTTGTGTTGTGTGGTGTGGTGTAGTGTGATGTGGTACCGTGTGGTATGGTGTAGTGTGGAGTATAATGAGGTGAACAGAGTACCCCTGAGCCAACCAACAACAGCCACATTTAATTATGTTGATGTTTTAAGCCACATTAAATATAATTAATAATTAATTAATGTGTAGCATAAAACAGAGTGAATGAGAGAAAATATTTCATGCAATATCAGTTTCAGCTTTTTCTATCAGAAGACATAATTAACTCTTTCATTATCATATTTCTAACGAACTACACTGGCAAAGATTTTTTTAAATAATTTTGATAGTAATCAAGAACTTGGGGGGATTTAGTAACATTTTAGTAACATTTAGTAACATTTTCTCAAAAGGTTTGTAGGATTTTAGCTAGACAAATATGGACACTTTAACCCCTTCATTGTTATTTTTTGGCATATTGGTGGTGGATTGGCAGAACCGGTAGAGCATCAGACAATGCTTTGCAGCATAGAGTTACGGCCCTTTATGGTCTGAGTTCAAATCCCGCTAAGGTTAACTTTGCCTTTCATCCTTATGTAATGTACTGCAAAAGCATGGTGTCCAACCCTCTACCAATACTACCAATGTTGGTAGAATTTTGGTAGGATGTTAAATAAATATAGACACTTCATGGCTATTTTTAAAATAAGCAAGAATTTAAAGGGAGTTGATAATATATGACGAAGTTTCTCATAAATTTGGTAGAATGTTAGATAAAAATAAACACTGTAAAGTGGTTGTTTTGGTGCCACGATAAAAATCCCCCAGTACACACTGTAAATGTGGTAGGCATTAGAAAGGGCATCCAGATGTAGAAACCAAGCTAACATCTGGCTTGTCTCACAACGGAATAACCCATCTAACCCATGCTAACATGGCAAAATGGACATTAAACAGTGATGATGATGATGATGATGATGATTATGATAGACACTTTAACTCGTTCAAAATTATTTTTTAAATAAGCAAGAATTTGAAAGGGAAGGATTTAGTAATATGACTTTCTCATTATTAAGCTATGGTTTTGAACATAACTTTAAATTTCTTACATAAAATTATGATGAAAGATTTTTAGTTAAATATGAACATTTTATAACAAACGGTCATCTTTTTATCCTAAAATCGTGGTCAATTTCCAAGGATTTGATATGCAAAGGGTTAGCAGATTCAGTGTTGCATATGTTACATCCCTGTCATATTCGAAAATGAAATCCTACCATGGGATCAATACAGATACTACTGGGCCCCTATTTTTAAAATACATGAAAAAAGTTCATATGAGATATAACCTTGTAAAAAAACAGCTAGCCCTGCATAGGGATAAACTGTAACATCAACTGTGGCCCCTATAATTAAACACTTGAAAATTCACATACAAAATGTTAACTCATAGTAGAGTAGCTTAACCTGCATAAAAATAACTTGATAGGACAGGAGACCCTATCCTTAAACACCTGACAAATCTTACATGAGAAGCAGCCTCATGAGAGATCAGTGAAACCTACATATGGGTCAACGGTAAAAACATGATAGGTCAGGGGCCAAGCAACCTCTTATATTCAACCTTGGAAGCCAGCTAAACCTACATAAGTGAAGTTATAACAACAAAAACAACAACAGAAGCATGATAGAACTGTGGCGTGAGCTACAAAAACAACAACAGCAACAAAGGATCAATATAATAAGTGTGTTTCAAGTAGTCACCAAAATAAAGAATCAAGTATGGAGCTAAACTCTTCCTATGCCCCCAAGTCTGTGGGCTGCTGCCAAAATTAAAAATCATTATTCTAATACTGGCAAAAGGCCATAGATTTGAGGGGGAGATGGGTAGACAATTGAATCAACTCCAATATTACAAATCATGAATATTATTATTATTGTTTATACAAATATACACCCCAATATATACACCCCAATATATACACCCCAATGTATACACCCAAATATACACCCCAATCCACTACCCCTACTCTATTCTCCCACTCCCACCAACACCACCCTCTCTCTGTAAAGTTGGTACCACAACATCCAGTCCAAATAAATGAGATAATGGGATCGAGGTCGTGTAGGTGTCACACCAAAAAAACACACGGTCCACGCTGTAATGTGGTCGTGTAGGTAACACAGTAAAAAGTTCCCAGTTCCACACTGTAAATGTGGTTGGTGTTAGGAAGGGCATCCAGCCGTAGAAAAGCTGCCAGATAGTCCTATATGAGCGAGACATGGTCACCCGACCAGCCTTGCCTCAAGTGGGACAACTCCCGTCTAACCCATGCTAGCATGGAAGATGGATGTTAAACGAAGATGATGATGATGATGATGATTGTTTCTTTGCCCAGCTTCTAATGTATTAGTGTTATCTGTTCACTATTGGTGAACTGAGGTAACACCCCTTATTTTTCAAGTACCCTCCGAAGTATCCAGGCTGTTCCAAGCAATGTTGTTTTTTGAAAGTGCTCCATCCATATTGGAATCCCTATTGATTTGGTGTACTTCTCAAGGTCTCTACTCACTGTTCCCAAGACTCCAACTTGTATTAGTATTACCACCACCTTTTTAATTGACCACAACTTCTTAATCTCCTAAGCTAACCTGCCATATCTATATATGTTTTTGTTCCTTCTTTATCACATATATTGTCATCAGCTGGACAGGCTATATCTATGATCCAACACTGTTTACTTTCTTTATTATCATTATAAATATTATGGTAAATTGGCAAAATCAGTAGAGCATTGGACAACATGCTTAGTGGCACAGATTCATGGCCCTTTACATTCCGAGTTCAAATTCCACTGAGGTTAGCTTTGCCTTTCATCTTTATGGGGTCGATAAAATAAACCACCAGTAATGAACTAGGGTCGATTTAATTACCCCCTCCCCTTCAAATTGCTGGCCTTGTGCCTAAAGTAAAACCAATTATTATTATTATTAATATTATCATGGCTCTTTACGTTCTGAGTTCAAATCCACTGAGTTTAGCTTTGCCTTTCATCCTTACGGGGTCGATAAGTAAAGTACCAGTTATTATATCAGGTTTGATATAGTTGATTATACCTACATAAGTGTAAGATGTGAAACTGAGTGAGAAAGAGAGGTGAGGTATAGTGCTTTGTGGTGTAGTGTGCTGATTTGTGGTACAGTGTTAAGTGGTGTAGTGTGATGTCATATAGTGTTAAGATCTTTGACATTTTGTAGGACTTTAGCGACCTAAGTATTTTTCAGAGCCCTTCCAACTGCCACGGTGAGGAAGTAGGGATAAAACAAGAGATGTAGGGTGAAGAAATACCAGGAATTCCAAGTGCAAGGAAACTGCAGGAAAGGAAGACCACAAAAGACATAGGGAGAGGAGCTGAAAGTAGAAAAATGCTTAACTGGAGAAGACCTGTCTAACCCATGCAGAGATGGTGAAAGCTGACATCAAGAAAGTAAACCTCACAAATGAGATGACATAAGGGAATGACAAGTAAATGGATGAAGTACGAGAGAGGACCTGTCTAACTCATGTAGAGGTGGTGAAAGCTGACCTCTTAATAATAGTTTCTACTTTAGGCACAAGGCCAGCAATTACCCAGTGCATTACTGGTACTTTATTTTATCGACCCCGTAAGGATGAAAGGCAAAGTCAACCTCGGCGGGATTTGAACTCAGATCGTAAAGGGACGTAACTATGTTGGAAAGCATGGCGTCCGACCCTCTACCGATACTGCCAATCCACCGCCCTTAATAATAATGACCTCTTAATAATAATGAAATTATTGTGTACAGTGCTCAGGTGCACTACAACTCATCAAAGGTGCATGTATAGTGCATAGAATAATATACAAATGTCAGGGAAGTGAATAGTGTCTGAGTCATTATATACATGTGCGCATGTGTATGGAGGGGGAATATTAGGTGCAGTGTTGGTGAATCTCAGGAAGCATGGAGGTTTTAAAGGGTGCAGTGTCTCGACAGCTAATAACTGATGCAGGTAGTTTGTTCCATGCTTCAGCAACTCTGAGTATGAAAAAATGTTTCCGAAAGTCATGAAACTAAACTTAACAAAGGAGATGACACAGGGAAGAGACAAGTAGAGAGAGCTTGTACTGGAGAAGACGTGTCTAACCCATACAAGCTTGAAATAGGATGTCAAAAAATGATCATGAACTAAATACTGGTGTATATATACTGGAGATAGCAAAATATATAAACTATAAAATCAACAAAGAAAGAACAAAAGAAAGGGAGAACAAAAGAAAGAGAGAACGTTATGAAGAAAGAATAAAGAAAAGGTATTCACTAGGGAAGACAAATGTTCAGATATAATAAAGGAAGGAAAATAGGTTTGTATTTTACATGATCACACCAGAAACATGTAGCAGCATGTTGAGAAGAAGAAAAGAATTTTGTCTTCCATGCTATGATGAGCTTTAATTCAATATCAGACACCAGGATAGATAAATATAAAAGAAAATAGAGATTATGTCGTTCGCTCCTCCCCATCACTCATCAAGCCCATATCAAATATAATTTTGATATCATCATCATCATACGTCCCCTTTTCCTGCTAGCAAGGGTTGGACAGGTCTACATAGACCAAGTTAGTACTGAAGGGGTGCCACTGACATACCAGATAGTCCACCAGAGAGGTCTGTATTTCACTCACAGTTATTATCAAGTACAGAAAAGAAGTGTTTGTGTCTTTTGACACAAACTGAAAGATCCTCCTGAACCCTTGCTAGGAAACCTTTCTACAGCTGGATACCCTTCCTAACACCAACCATTTTACAGCGTGCACTGTGTAAATAAAACAAAAGTGTGCAAGGACTGTTGAATATCAGATTTTAAAAAATTAAAAAAGAGAGCTTATATCAGTCACTCCTACCTCCTCACAACTCAACTTCCCCTTATGAAATAATTTTGACATTTCCATAATTATTTATCTACAAAATAGAGGTCAACAGGTGTGCAAGGACTGTTGTTGGTAGTAGGAACACCAGTGAAAAAAAATTATTACAATCACTGGAAGGTTCCTGAGAAGTTGATTGAGGGCTTTATCTGTCCAGGTAAGGCAATTAGCAGTTGAAGAGGTTACTTTCAAAGTGTATTAACTGAAATAAGTACAAGGGTAGAAGATGTTGAGGGCACTAGTATATCTACTAGTAACAAACAGGTTCTCTTTCCGAGTTAAGGGTAGATTGTGTGATACATGATTTGAAAGTGCAATGTTGCATAGTAGTGAGACTTTGGAACTGATTGCAGAGAAACTGTGAAGGCTGGAGAAAAATAAATCAAACATGTTTCATTGGATGGGCAATGTTAGTGCGTGTGAATGATGAAACATGGATGAGCTGAGAGAACAACTGGGCATAATTGCGATCAGTTGCAGTTTAAACAAGAGAGTAATACAGATGGGACGATGATCATTGGGTTGAAGAAATACCAGAAGTTCCAAGTGGAAGGAAGTTGTGGAAGAGGAACACAAAGAAAGTTATCGTGTATAGATGTCATGAAAACTTATCTCAAGATGCTGAAACTTACAAAAGTGAAGACACAGGAAAGAAACAAGTGGAGAGATGCAGTACAGAAGAATCATCAAATCCATGCAAACATGGAAAGATGGATGTAAAATAAATGTCAATTAACAAGTGTTTTAATGATATTTTCACTGCTAAAGTAAAAATTAGCCTTGCAGGACTTGTGAGAGGATTTGAGGCAATCTTTTACAACTGGATGCTCTTTTTACAGCAAATCCTTTTAGTTCCTTTTAGCATACACAAAATTATATAAACCCTTTTGAAGACAATAGTGATATTAATAATTATGTCATACATAAGAACAAGGTGAAAATTTAGGAGCTGGCTTGTCATATCGACCCCAGTACTTGACTAAAACTTTATTTTATCAACCACATGAGGATTAAAGGCAGAGTTGATCTCAACAGACATTGAACTCAAAATCATCATCAATGTTTAATCTATTTTCCATTCTTGCATGGATTTGATTGGTTGTCACTTTCAGAGTCTAGACATGTTACTTGACCGAGGTTTCTATACCTCTATACCTTCCTAATGCCAAGTACTTCATGGTCTGTTCTGGATGCATTTTATCATGGCACTGACACTATGACCTGACAGGGTGCACTGGGGGCTTTTTATCATAACACCAGAACTTACACTTTACAGTGTGGGCTAGATGCATTTTCATGGCACTAGAACTAACACTATACACTGTGCTTTTTATTGTGGTACCTTTTCAACAAAAGGGCATTTGTGTCCTCAACCAGGAGGGGGGGGGGCAGTGATGTGGGGAAGGGCACAAATGAGGTGCTACATAACAGAAATCCAAAATCAATATTACTAATGATTTTGAACACAAGTACAAGATGTCAAATTTTTTAAGGGTTAGGGGCCATATTTAGTTGATCAAATAGACCCTAATATTTGAGGGATAATTTCTTTTACTGATCCCTTGTGGAAGGATGAAAGCCAAAATTGACCTTTGTGAGATCAGATCACAGTTCAACAAATTTATGATTAAAGGTGTTCGAGGCATTGACCATCTCTCAGTTACATTGTATCTCAAATAGCATTATCCAGTGTATTTGTTATTTTCTTAAATACAATAGGGAGATGGTGTGGAGGTTTCCGCATCTCTCTTCTGATCTTCTGAACAATATGTAGAACCAAGATGCAGGCCTCTTGGCCTATCTGTGAAGTCAGTAGCTCTCTTTTAGTACAACTCAGTCTATAAAGATCTACCCAAAACTAGCTAGTTAGCAGAGGAAACAAATGTTAAAGGATGAAGATAAGAGTGAGATTTGGCTGCTATTCCTAGCAAGTTGACTGGTTCCCTAGAGGTAACCCCATGATACTCTTGCTGTTTAGCGTCAATTTGTCCCAGAATAATCAGATTTATGATCACACACATTCCAGCTGTGATTATCTCATATTTTATTCAAGCATAATTTATCTTGGAATACATTAACCAATGTAACCTATCCCTTAGGATAGGATTTGAGAAAGATCTGAGATTAGTTGTGGTAAGGATACCCCCCCCCCTTCTAGTGACACTGCAACAACACTCCCTTTTTTCTGACATGGGGTACAGATAGGGAGCCATGGTAAAGTATATATCAGTGCACCTGTTAAGTCTAGAGGGATGTGAAGCCCTTGTAGTTTATATGGTTGATAAGAGCAGAAGAGGTGAGTAGGGTTTGCGCACAATACATGTCTACATTACTGTAGGGTTAGGGGGGGGGGGACAAGAAGGAACAGTGAAGGGCAAGGGCTGTACACTACTGCAGAGGGAGGAGGGGAGGACAAGAGGGTGATCTGAAGTGCAGGATGTGTAAGATACTGCAGATGGGGGGGGGGGGGGTGCTGAACAAGAGGGAACTGTGAAGGGCAGTGTATTTACTGCAGAGTGGGGAGTGCTTACTGTCGAAGGGGAGGGCTGAACAAAAGGGAATTGTGAGGGGCAGGAGGTGTACACTACTGTGGAAGGGGGAGGGCTGAACAAAAGGGAAGTGTGAGGGGCAGGGTATATACTTACTGTGGTGATAAAAAGAGACCAAGAGGGGTTGTGAAGGGCAAGAGGAAGCAAGCTTAGTGAATATGAGCTGCAGAGGGGTCGATGAGGGAGAAGAAGGAGTTTGTAAGGGGGGGGGGATTATTGGGGGGGGGGGAGAAGGAATGGGAGTGGGAGTAGAGCAAAAGAGGAGGGAGGGATGCTGAGAAGAGCAAGGTGATGGTGGGAGTATGAATGGAAGAATGAGTGTACTGACTAAAACAGGAGAGACAAACCCTTTACCTTGATAGCAGTGGTAGGGATGAGGGCGTTGGTGGGGCCAGGCTGAGGGTGTAGCATGGGGAGTGGTTGGAAGGAGTGGGTTGGTGGGGCGGGGTGGAGATGTAGCATGAGGAGAGGTTGGAGAGGTGGGGCTGGAGAGGGTAGGGTTGGTTGGGTTGAGGTGGGGGTGTAGCATGAGGAGAGGTTGGAGGGGTGGGGTGGAGGTAATGAGGCAGGGAATCTAAAATAAATATAAAAGACAACAGACAAATAAACAAACAAAATCAACAGTAAAGCATCCTTCCACACCACCCCATCACCACCACCATACCCAGATGGCCTCATTATACCTAGGTATTAAGGGCGGTGATTGGCAGTATCGGTAGGGGGTAGGATATGCTTACCAGCATAGTTACGTCTCTTTACGATCTGAGTTCAATTCCCGCCGAGGTTTACTTTGTCTTTCATCCTTACGGGGTCGATAAAATAAAGTACCAGTAATGTACTGGGTAATTGCTGGCCTTGTGCCAAAAGTAGAAACAATTATACCTAGGTGTGTATATGTGTGTGAGAGAGTGTGTGAATATGTGAGTGAGTGTGTGAGTGTGGTAGTGTGTGAGTGTGGTAGTGCGTGTGTGTGAGAGTGGGTGAGTCTGTGTGTGTGAGTGAGTGTGAGAGTGTGTGTGTGTGTTAGACAATGGCTAGGCTGGAGCATATAAGCCTTGAAGAGGTTTAGTTGACTACAATACTCCTGTTTACAAGTCTGGGACCTAGTTTATCAATCTCTTTTTCAAACCACTAAGATACCCCCCCCCCCCCCCAAAAAAAGAAGCCAGTAAAAATAAACACATACTAACAAACACATACACACTAACAAACATACAAACATTCACACACACACTAACACACATACACATATATACTAACAAACATACACACACACATATATATATAATCATCATCATCACTTTTTTATGTCCATTTTTTTCACACTAGCATGGGTTAGACAAGTTGTCCTGTTGTGGTTAGGTGACCATGTCTTGCTTATACAGAACTGCTTTTGGCTTGGTATCTACATCATTTACAGTGAGTTCTGGGTGCTTTTTGTCATGACACTTACATGACTACTTTACAGTGTGGGCTGGGCGCTTCTTACCGTCTCACCATCATGACCACGTTACTGTGTGGGCTGGGGGCTTTATATATATACCCATACAAGCGTGGAAGATGGACGTTAAACGAAGATGATGATGATGATATATATATATATATATTTATATATATATATATATATATATACACACACACGTATATATATGTAATATATTAAGGGTAAGACCTTAATACACTCCATTCATATTTAGCAGCGACCATTTTATAGTTTGTACTAGGTGCATATTATTGGGGCATAAGCATTTTCTGGGTTGCAGTAGGTGCATTTTATTGTGGCATCAGCTCAACCACATTACAGTGTAGCAAGTACATTTTATTGAGGTACCAGCACCAGCATTATCACATTACAGAATATACTATAATATATTTTTTTCATTTCATTTTCATTTCATTTTTACGTCCGCTTTTCCTTGCTTGCACGGGTGGGACGGGAACTGATACTGGCTTGATTTCTACAGCTAGATGCCCTACCTAACACCAACCTCATTTACAGTGAGTGCTGGGTGCTTTTTTGCCGTGGCACCTCCACGACCACTTTGCAGCGGAATGATATGGACCCCAGTCCCTATCATCTCATTTCTACAGCTGAGTAAACTGGAGCTGAGTAAACTGAAATAAAGTCTCTTGCTCAAGGAAACAACACATCACCCGGTCCGAGAATTGAACTCACAACCTTTCGATTGCAAGGCCAATGCTCTAACCACTAAGCCATATGCCTCCATATATATATATATTATAAAGAGTCAAGACCCCAATTCTAGCATGTCTGGAACTAGCTGCTGAAACAACAAGAACTCAGCCATCAATACAGTGAGTACCGGGTGCTTTTTGTTGTGACACCTACACGACAACTATATAGTGTGGATTGGATGCTCTTTATAATATAAGCAACTCTACAACCCCAAGTATCGAGTACTCTGTTAAGTAATGGTCTAACCAGTTTCAAACTGAATCAATCCCGATATAACCAGTATTAACCTAGTAAGACCAATTTTCAGCAGAGTACTCAATATTTGGTATAGTAGAGAGTGACTATATTTGAAAGAATTGAGGCCAGACAGCTGAGCTCTTGCTGTTTCAACAGATAGAATCAGGAGTTGAAACTGCAAGAGATCAGTCGCTGGGCCCTGATTCTTTCTAATATATAATTATGTATATATATCATCATCACTCTTTTACGTCCATTCTTTCACGCTAGCATGGGTTAGATGGGTTGTGGGCAGTGCCAGGTTGGGTGACCTTGTCATGTTCATACGGAATCTGATTTTGGCTTGATTTCTACAGCTGGATGCCCTTCCTAACACCAACCTCATTTACAGTGAGTGCTGGCATATATATATATATATATATATATATATATATATATATATATATATATATATAATCATCATCATCACCATCATTTACCTTCCATCTTCCACGCTAGCATGGGTTAGACGGGAGGTGTCCCAATTTGAGGCAAGGTTGGAATAGGATTATCTGGCAGGTTTTCTATGGCTGGATGCACTTCCTAACACCAAACACATTCACAGTGTGGACTGGGAACTTTTTACTGTGTTACCTGCACGGCCACATTACAACGTGGACTGTGTGTTTTTTTTTTTGTCGTGACACCTACACAATCTCGATCTCATTATCTCATTAATTTGGAGTGGATGTTGTGGCACCAACTTTACAGAGAAAGGGTATATATATATATTCATAGTTTCAGTCATTAGAAAGCAACCATGCCAGGGTAATAATTTCAAGATATTTCAGTCACTCATATTGATTCCAGGACTTATTTTTCAGGTCTAGTATTTATTTTATTGATTGCTTTTTGACAAACCACAAAATAGCAGGCATATGAGTTAGTGAAAAGTTTTCAACTTATATATATGTGTGTGTGTGTGTGTGTGTGTATATATATATATATATATGTGTGTGTGAGTGTGAGTGTGTGTGTGTATATATATACCCATACAATATATGTTGATATATAACACATGGTGTTATTGTTATATTCTATAACTGATCAATACTTGGAGATAATAGATCTTTAGTTGATAGGGGCTTATAAACACACACACACACACCCACACACACACCTACAAACACACATCATACCCGTCACACAAGCACATCTAGAAAAACAGTAACATGCACACACACACATCTACTACTACACACAATCACACACATCTACAACCACACACACACCCATCTACAACCACACACACACGATCACACACACACTCACCTACAACCACACACGACCATACACACACACACGATCACACATCATCTATAACCCCCTCCCCCACACACAAACATCTTCAACATTCCCTACACACCATTTTACAATAGCTAATAACAAACTAATTATCTTAACACTATATATATATATATATATATATATAAGGACTTAGTTCTATTTTAAAATGTTAATGCTAATTAGACTGAAGCCATCTTCAATTCAGTATTCGTGTTTATCCTTATTTATGGTCATAAAGTTAGGGTGAAGGCACATGTCTTAGTGGTTAGAGCATTGGGCTTGCAATCGAAAGGTTGTGAGTTCAATTCTCGGACCGGGTGATGTG
>OZ024741.1:214406292-214413792 GCA_964016885.1 Eledone cirrhosa | reverse complement strand
GAAATACACACACATAGATTGGTGTTTAGGGCGTTTAGCTCAGCAATATTGGGAATTCAGATACTTCACCCCAACTCAATCCCAAGCACATTATGTCCTTGAGAAAGATACTTAATTTCATGTATCTGTGGAATGCTCAGCCACTTGTATGTTAATTTCCCAAGCAGGCTGTTGCAATCTTTCAAACATCTGGAACAGAACACTTTTCCTTGTCATGACTTCACAACTGGTCTCTCTCTCTCTCTCTCTCTCTCTCTCTCTCTCTATCATATATATATATATATACATTTAGGTTTGTTGGTTAACCACTGGATAGAACTGGTCATTCCGTATAGTTAACCTTGACGTAATATTAGGGAGAGCACTCGACGTAATGCAACTAACCCGTCTTCGTTTGTGTTGTTGGTGGTGCGAGTACGGAGTTAATTATTATAAAATAACAGGTGGCTGGACTGGTGTAATTCCTTAAAGGTTTATTATACTATGAACATTTCAATGACCGGGTTCAGTATGAATCTGGTGACATCAGGTATTCCGAAATTTACCAAATGAATATAATAGACACAATCCAAGGGGCTGAAAAGCAGAGAGATGCCCGAGATATCCAAGACGAGAAGGCGGCCCAAAAATTAGCAGTTGCCAGTCCAGTTGGCAACCTTATAATTAAATATATATCATCATCATCATCATCGTTTAACGTCCATATTCCACGCTTGCATGGGTTTGGACGGGAGTTTTCCCACTTGAGGCAAGAGTGGTTGTCTTGCTCGCATAGAACTGTCTGGCGGGTTTTCTCCGGCTGGATGCCCTTCCTAACACCAACCACGTTTACAGTGTGGACTGGGAGGTTTTTACCGTGTTACCTACACGGCCACATTACAGCGTGGACTGTGTGTTTTTTTTTTGTCGTGACACCTACACGACCTCATTTGTTTTGGACTGGATGTTGTGGTACCAACATAACTTTACATTGAAAGGGGTGGTGTGGATGGGGTGAGGGTAGTGGGACGGGGGTGTATTTTTGTTGGAGGTGCCTACTGACTGTAGTAGGTTTCACTTTGTACTTAGGTAAGGTGGGTCTTCTCTATTATTGTGTAGCGCCAAAGATCTCGGTCCAGTGACATTGTCTTGGAGAGGTGTAAGTGTGTGAGATAGGAATTCATCAAGTCGTCCCAGGTTTTTCTGGGTCTGCCTACTCCGTGGCTACCGTCTATTTTTATTGCCCTGCACTTTTTTATACAGCTGTCGTCTTTCATGCGCATCACGTGACTATACCAACGTAGTCTTCTCTCGAGTAAACAACATCTGATCCCTCTTATTTCTAATTTTTCCCTTAGTTCGTTTATGCTTTGCCATTCACGTATATTACTATTACACATCCAGCGGTGCATGCAAGCTTCGTTCCTCTCCAGTCTGCGTATATCCTCTGCACACAATGCCCAGGTCTCACTGCCATGTAACATTGCTGTTCGTATGCAGGCATCATACAGCCTGCCTTTCATTTTTAGAGAGAACCCTTTAGCGGCTAATAGTGGTATAAGCTCTCCATCCAGTTCTGACTCTAGCTACTGTACTTTCAGAGCACCCTCCCCCACTGCTGATTTTGTCACCCAGGTAACGGAAGCTGTCCTCTTTTTCTATAGAACCATCTGGGCAATGGAATGAGCTAGTATTCTGTGGGCACTTGCTGCTACTTATTGCACCAGAGCACCGGCCACATATAAAATCTCTCTATATATATATCGGTCTGTCTAGGGCGGGTAAAATTCCCGAGATCCATGGATGAGTTCTCTCCAGCGGTCTCTGTCCCTCATCATCGTTGCCATGCCCTGCGTTTACAAGAGACCAGTGTCTGTTCTTAGGGCATCAACATATGTCAACATCGGTCTCCCTCTTCCAGTGTGTCCATATAATGTTTCTGGGTAACATATATATATATATAACCAGAAATGTATTATAAATTGAAGTTGCAACCAATAGGTGTGTGTGTTTTGATTGGCATCATGACCCTCCCAAAGTATAACAATATATATATGGAAAGGGTCCTATCATAAGATCAGACCAAGGAACCAAAATAGTTTGCTCAAGAATCAAACATGTCACCCAGTGCAGGAATCAAACCCACAACTTTATAATGATCATTAGGCCAACACTATAACCACTATATACATATATATATACACGCATATACATACATATATTTGAGCAGTATTAGATTAAAAAGACTAACTTTTAACATGACACATTCATAGTTCAGGTGTATATTCTTGTACTTCGCAAGAATGTTTTGTTAATGCAGTATGATGTTAAGAATCAACTAGCAGAAGCCATTTCCAAAGACAGGCAGAACAGCATATTCTTCATTACTTTTTAACCATATTTCATGACCATATTGCTAATGAAATACACTATTTCTCTTAGTTAAGTTATTGAAGAATTTTGAGGGGTTTCCTAAAATTATTGATTATTTCATTACTAAGATAGTAACTTAATGTAAGTTTTGTATGTAAAATTATGTTGGAAGGTTTTAATTTAAATTGGAAACCTTTAAAATGGGTGATTTTATTTAATAGAATTAAATTGGTAACAAAAGGGTTAAGCAATGGGTTGCCCTATAATGAAGCAGATACAGAAGTATCAAATTATAGTAAAGGGCCCTTAACTTTTTGTGGAGTCATAGGGGTACACTGTTGTTCCAGTATATTGTGGTCTACTTGGGTGATCTGGCCCTTCAACAGGAACCATTTTGTTGCAGCTAGTCAGACCAGGTATGCAATTTAAGGAAACATTTCTCCCTCCTCCCACATGTACAGAACACCTCAGAGAGAGTTATAGGCTCTGTCTTTCCCTCCTGATTAACGGGTGAAAAAAAAAGGGACTTTGTCCTGAAAATCTTCCCAAAGGGAACTACTCAAACTTTCTTTGTTTGTGCTAAGAATTTCTCCCTGACTATTGGCCCTCATACTGCTCTACTAACACCTCTTTAAAGAGTGTGAGTGTTGATATTTCACTGACCAGTGTCCAGATAAGCAATGAATTACTTAGTCCATCCCTCTCTAGGTCACAACATAACTGATTTCTAACTTAAATGGTATAGTCCATCCTTCTCTAGGTCACAACATAACTGATTTCTACCTTAAATAGTATAGTCCATCCCTCTCTAGATTTTAACAGAGCTGATGTCTTCCTTTGGTACAGCCCATTATTTCACTGGTACTTTATTTTATATAAAGCCCTGAAACGATGAAATGGAAAGTTGAGCTCAGTGGGATTTGAACACAGAACATAGAAATCCGTATCTATGTACCACAAATTATTTTCCCTGATGTGTTACTCATACTGTGAAAACTCCAACCTAATGTAAGGTAAAGGGTAAAGACCCCTTTTGGTTACGAACGACAATGGAATTGGCACCTAGGAAGTTCCCCTCCATGGCACAAGTCCTGGCAAGGTTGTTTGTAAAAGACTAGCAGTCGCCCATGCATACTAGTCTCCCCATTCCATATTTTTCTCCACCGATGTTTTCCAAGGGAAGTCAAATACCATTGCAACTTATTTCTACAGCTGAGTGAAAAAGCAACATGAAATAAAGAACACAACGCAAAGCCCGGTCCCAGAATTGAACACACAACCTCGTGATTGTAAGCCTGACACTCTAACCACAAAGTCATGTGCCTTCACAACCTAATGTAAGCTAATAAATCAAACCATTTTGTTGGGTGGGCAACTGTTACTAGTATTTCTGTGAAAATAGAGTCTGTAGATATGGTAAATATGAGAGGGATAGGCAAGACAAAAGAGGGTGGGGGAAGTGAAATATAAACCCCAAATATATAACCCCCACATGTCCTTAATATACCACTAGTTAACTACTTAATTCTTTTTAGAAATGGTGTGAGTTAGAGAGTGGGTTTGTTTGGTTAGAGAGGTGGTGAATGATGGTGAGTGGCTCTGTAGTGTGAGGGGTAGTGTGTAGTGTGAGTGGTGGTGTGTAGTGTGAGTGGTAGTTTGTAGTTAGAGTGGCTGTAAGAGGTAGTGTAGTGTGTACTTTGAGAGATGGTAAGAGGTAGAGAAGAGGTGGTAAGAGGTAGAGAAGAGGTGGGAGAGGTGATGAGAGGTGGTAAGAGGTAGAGAAGAGATGTGAGAGGTGGTAAGAGGTAGAGAAGAGGTGTGAGAGGAGGTAATAGGTAGAGAAGAGGTGTGAGAAGAGGTAAGAGGTGTGAGAGGTGGTAAGATGTAGAGAAGAGGTGTGAGAGATGGTAAGAGGTAGAGAAGAGGTGTGAGAGATGGTAAGAGGTAGAGAAGAGGTGTGAGGGGTAGTGAGAGTCAGTATGTAGTTAGAGAGATGGTAGCTGTGTATGATTAATGCTAACAGAGAAATTTGTAGTAAAATGTATTTAGAAAAGTAGACTTTGTGTTATTAGTGCTAGATATATGGGTTATATGGTAAATATGTGGTTATTTGTGGTAAATGTGTGGTTATTGGTGGTAAATATGTGGTTATTGGTGGTAAATATGTGGTTATTTGTGGTAAATGTGTGGTTATTGGTGGTAAATATGTGGTTATTGGTGGTAAATGTGTGGTTATTGGTGGTAAATGTGTGGTTATTAGGGGTAAATGTGTGGTTATTGGTGGTAAATGTGTGGTTATTGGTGGTAAATATGTGGTTATTGGTGGTAAATATGTGGATATTGGTGGTAAATATGTGGTTATTGGTGGTAAGTGTGTGGTTATTGGTGGTAAATGTATGGTTATTGGTGGTAGATATGTGGTTATTGGTGGTAATATGTCGTTATTGGTGGTAAATATGTGGTTATTTTGTGTGGTTATGGTGGTAAATGTGTGGTTATTGGTGGTAATATGTCGTTATTGGTGGTAAATATGTGGTTATTTTGTGTGGTTATGGTGGTTATTATGTTTGGTTATTATATAGGTCGGTGGATTTGCAGTATCGGTAGAGGGTCAGACGTCATGCTTTGACACATAGAGTTACAGCCCTTGCCATTCTAAGTTCAAATCCCGCCGAGGTTTACTTTGCCTTTCATCCTTACAGGGTTGATAAAATAAAGTACCAGTAATGCACTGGGTATTGCTGGCCTTGTGCCAAAAGTAGAAACAATTATATATGTGGTTATGGTGGTAAATATTCATGTGAGCAGGGGTAAAGTATGGTGACAGAGTAGCAGTAGTAGTGTGTGTGTGTGCTGTGGTGAGGGTTGGTGGTGATGAGAGTTGGTGGTAATGGTGGAGGTGGTGGTAGTGGTGTGTGTTGGTGGTGGTGGTAGTGGTGGTGGTGTGAGTTGGTGGTGCTGGTGGTGGAATGAGTTGGTGGTAATGGTGGTGGTGGTGGTAGTGGTGTGTGTTGGTGGTGGTGGTAGTGGTGGTGGTGTGAGTTGGTGGTGCTGGTGGTGGAATGAGTTGGTGGTAATGGTGGTGGTGGTGGTAGTGGTGTGAGTAGGTGGTGGTAATGGTGGTGGTAGTGGTGTGAGTAGGTGGTGGTGTGAGTTGGTGGTGGTGGTGGTGGTGTGAGTTGGTGGTGCTAGTGGTGGAATGAGTTGGTGGTAATGGTGGTAGTACGAGTTGATGTTAATAGTGGTGGTATGAGTAGGTGGTGGTGGTGGTGGCGGTGGCAAAAGTGTGTAATAAGAGAAGTGAGGAGGTAGTAAGAAAGAAGAGAGGTAAGAGCAGGAAGGGAGGTAATAATAAGTTTGGCAGGAGGTAGAAAGTATGGTGGTGGTGGTAGGGGTGGTGCAGCAGCAGGGGAAGCTATAGTGTTAGGAGTAGACAAGGGGGTAGAAGTTATAATGGAGGCAAGAAGGGGGTAAAATGTTATTAGTTCAGTCCAGTGAAAATGTATACAGGCAGGATTAATTAGTTGAGTGTTGTGTTTCACTAACACACTCACATACATGCATGTATATATACATACACACATAAATGCACACACACAGACAAAGATACACACACACACACACACATCTATATGTATATATATTATATATATATATATGTGTGTGGGTATATATATATATATATGCATACATGAAGACACATATATACACACACATGTATGCATATATAGACACATTTACATGCAAATATACACTTTTGTATACGTATATATTTCAATACACACACACACATATATATACGTATATATTTCAATACACACACATATATATATATATATATACTCATTACTTTCATGCATTCATAGGTATACACACTTATAATCTCTTATATGCACAAACATATATACACATATTCCACTCACAAACACAACATATACACTCTTATTTGTTTCCCATGTACCAAATTTGGTGAGACCCAGGAACACTTAATAACTGTATTATAATATACATATCTACACATATCATATTTATATATACACCATATGTACACACATATATATCATCATCATCATCGTTTAACGTCCATCTTCCACGCTTGCATGGGTTTGGACGGGGGTTTTCCCACTTGAGGCAAGAGTGGTTGTCTTGCTCGCATAGGACTGTCTGGCGGGTTTTCTGCGGCTGGATGCCCTTCCTAACACCAACCAGGCTTACAGTGTGGACTGGGAGGTTTTTACCGTGTTACCTACATTACAGCGTGGATTGTGTGTTTTTTTTTTGTCGTGACACCTACACGACCTCATTTATTTCGGACTGGATGTTGTGGTACCAACATAACTTTACATTGAAAGGGTAGTGTGGATGGGGTGGGGGTAGTGGGACGGGGGTGTATTTTTGTTAGAGGTGCCTACTGACTGTAGTAGGTTTCACTTTGTACTTATATATATATATATATATTGCTCCAGTATACTCAAGTGAAAATGAGTACCATCAATAGCTGGGAGTATAACCCTACGATGGTCTGGCATCCTGTCCAGGGGGAGTTTTTTACTCTCAGTCGCTTAACGCTATATAAAACCAGGATAAGCACCGGCCTGATAAGCCTCTGGGCTTGCGAGACTTTAGACATATATATATATATATATATATATGTACAGGGTGTCCCCAAAAATGTATACACACTTGAACCCGTTTCTAATCAAAGCATGTATACATTTTGTTAAGACTCTCTCTCTCTCTCTCTCTATATATATATATATATATATATATATAGTAATAATAATATTTATAATTATATATGTTTAATATACAATTATAAATATGGATGGTAGTACTATGTATGAGCCGGTTACCAGTAGGATAAAAGGCTCAATACAAATTATCAAGTGTATTACAGAGCTGAGATACAAAGTGTTAGAACAATCAAATCTTAGTTTAATAGATTTATTTGCTGACAATTGTTTCTTCCAGAGGGATGTCTGTTTTCATCAGAGCATAGGGAATGTCTAAACAGGTGATTAAAATCAGTCTTCAGAACATTTAGGTACATACATAACTTGTCAGTGTCCTAGACATCATATGTTATTAAAATGTCAGATTAAAGTTTAAGCAAAGAATCGCTGCTTTTACCATTTATGGGATCTTCTG
>OZ024741.1:214383792-214401292 GCA_964016885.1 Eledone cirrhosa | reverse complement strand
TATATACATCAACTATGCTATATATACGTAGTAAAACTTAATATTTAGAACATAAGACAGGTCCAGCATCAAGTGTTATTAAGGGTAATAACAGAAGTGTGGTGATTGGTGATGGTATTGCTCATAATGACACTGGTAGCATTGGTGGTGGTGGTGGTAGTAATGATGGTATTGGTCATAGTGACATTGGCAGTGGTGGTGGTGTCTAAATTGGTACTGGTGCTCATTGTGGTGGAGGTAATGGTTGTGGCAGTAGTGTTGGTAATGGCGATGATTACGGTGGGGGGTGTTGGCAGTGGTATTGGTGGGAGTGTTGGTAGTGATGGTGATATGATAATGGCAGTGGTGTTTGTGGGGATGTTGACAGCGATGGTGATGGTAAATATAGTGATGATGGTGTTGGTGGTGGGGATGATCATGGTGGGAATGTTGGCAGTGGTATTGGTAGTGATGTTGACGGTGTTGATAGTGGTGGTGATGATGATGATGATGGTAGTGGTGGAGATGATGATGATGATGATGGTTACGGTGTTGTGCTAAGTCATAATCAGGAGTCTGAGATTTTGGCAACTATTCGAAATTGGTGGATAGGGTGGAGTGGAGTGGGGGTGGAGTCGAGTGGGGCTGGAGTGGAGTGGGAATGGGGGAACTATTCCTGGTGTGAGCAAGTTTGCACATGAGAGAGAAACACAAAGTCTCTCTCTCTCATATATAAACACATTAACACACACCTCTAGAATATATATGTCTAATATTTACTCATACATACATACATACATACATACACATTCCATGGTCTACATGTTTTGTTGTGAAGTATATAATACATGTGTGTATAGTATCTGTTGTGAAGTATATAATACATGTGTGTATAGAATGTTCTACTGTTGTTCCAGCTGGAGCAATTGTCGTCCTAACTGACGGAGCTTCAACAACTTGTATGTGTATGAGTGTGTGTTTATATATCGACAGTCGATCTCCTTTCGTCAAATCTAACCGAGGAAACAATGTTTCTGTTGGTCTTTCCAATTGCTAATACTATCTATCGGTCGCAACTCCAAGTAGAAGGAGCAACGTGAAATAAAGTGTCTTGCTCAAGGACATAACGCATATATATATATACATAGGCGTGTGGATGAGTGGTTAGAGAATTGGATTCGCAATCGTGAGGTTGTGAGTTCGATACCCTGACCGGGCGATGCGTTATGTCCTTGAACAAGACACTTTATTTCACGTTGCACCTTCTACTTGGAGTTGCCACCGATAGATAATACTAGCAACTGGAAAGACCAACGGAAACATTGTTTCCTCGGTCCGATTTGACGAAAGTCGATCGACTGTCGATATATACACACATGTGTGTGTGTGTGATGTAAATAGTTAATACCCGACGGCTGAGCTCATGCCATTTCGATGGCATGTTGATATAACTTTCCAAAGTATTGAGTAATTAGTTGAACATGGTCTTATTAATCTAAACACTCTCTCTAATATATATATTTATTTATACATACACACAGACATATACACGCATTTGTTGGTAAGTTTGGTGTATTGCTCCAGCATGAACTTAGCCATAATGGTAGAAATCGGTTGAAAAAAACACAGAGGGAGAGAGAAAGAGAATGAGAAGGAAAGGGAGATTTCCGAAATAGGTTACAGAAATGCCAGAGGTTTCTTTAGATATGAACGTGTGTGTATGTGTGCGTGCACCTGTGTACCAGTGCGTGTGTGCTTATATGCCTGCTTGTATGTATGCATGCATGTACGTGTGTGTGTGTGTGTGTGTGTGTGTGTGTGTGTGTGTGTGTGTGTGTGTGTGTGTGTATGTGTGTGTGCGTTTGTGTGTATGTGTGCGTGCGTGCGTGTGCGTGTGCGTTTGTGTGTATGTGTGCGTGCGTGCGTGCGTGTGCATTTGTGTGTATGTGTGTATATATATATATATATATGGTAGCAGTAACCCAGTTTTAGTTTACATCCCATAAAACGAAGAACGTAAAACCACAAAACTTTCCTTTTCAAAAATGGTGACCTTATTGTATTTTATACACACACACACATATATATGTATGTATATACATATGTGTGCATATTTACATGATACACACGCATATGTGTGTATATTTACATAGTAAGTTGTTATGGTGGCCAAGTATTCGACTAAGTATGTCCCCTTTTGTCGACATAATGTGTGTATGTATATATGTATATATATATAGAGAGATGTAATCCCGACCGCAGACTCACTCTCTCACACTCTCATATATATATATATATATATACATATATATATATATATATATATATATATATATATATATATATATATATGTACATATATGGAAACCGTAGATACTTCCAGAGGTTGTCTGTTCGTCTTTCCGTTGTTTTTTTATCCATTATCTTTGCCCTGTATGCTCCCTATTATAAATATATATATATATATATATATATATATCGGTAAAGCGTCGGACGCCATGCTTTCCAGCATAGTTATGTCCCTTTACGATCTGAGTTCAAATCCCGCCGAGGTTGACTTTGCCTTTCATCCTTACGGGGTCGATAAAATAAAGTACCAGTAATGTACTGGCTATTGCTGGCCTTGTGCCAGAAACAATTATAAATATATATATATTGTGTGTGTATATATATATATATATATATATATATTGTTTATGTATATATATATGTGTGTGTGTGTGTGTGTATTTACATGTGTGTGTGTGTATATATATATATATATATGTGTGTAAATATATATATATATGTGTATGTATATATATATGTGTATGTATATATATATATAAATATATATATACACACACATATATGTATATATACACACACATATATATACACACACACACATATATATATATAAACACACACACACATATATATACACACACGCACACATATATATATATATTCATATACAAATATATATACATATACACACATACAAATATATATACATATACAAATATATATACATATTCAAATATATATATTTTATATGTATATATATATATATATATATATAATTTTTTTTTCAATGTATATATACAAATATATATATATGTGTATATGTAGCTGTTTATATGTATATGTAATAGATAAACAGAAATTTAATGCGTATGTGTGCAAATTAGGCTGCTCAGCCGTTAATATGCATAAGGAAAGTATATACTTTCAAACGTTCAATCATCTGACAGGAAGGTATACAGTACAGACGATAGCTAATAAGCTGGAAACTAGTACATCGTTCCTTTGTCAGTGTTGAACAAATGAGTAACGATGTTTGCTAGACACTGTACGGCTTAATTCGGGATGTTTGTTTACAAACAAACCGAGTATTATAATAAATGTTCGGTAAATCCATACGTACATATATATATGTGCATGTATGTATATATATATACATACTACCGTACGTCTGTATACATATATGTATGTACGTATACATACTTACATTTAAGTATCAGCCGTACTAAGAGTGAGAAATGAAATTTCGTTTCATTTTTTCCATTTATATTAATATTCATATATATATATATATGGTGGCTGCCAACTCGTTTTCGAGTACGGCCTCTACTTTATATCCATGTAGGAGAACCCCTACCGATGCGCTGAACGAGTGTGACTTTTTAGTCCAGCCAGCGACTTGAAAACTCTGGTACAAACACTACACTTGTGACAATTATTGACACATAGTGTTGGGCCCATGGTACCATGTGACGACAAGTGCAGAGAGATCTCCAGATATAAAGCAATGCCTGTGCCGTGAAGCTTTTATAGTGAGCAAAGGCACTGCACAAAGCCAGTCCCACTCTCTTAACCAAGATGATATTTACCAAAAAGAAGAACAAGTCAACATCATTGGATACCATCAGGGTTGCAGGTGTTATATCAGAGTTTTCCTTCTCCTAGAATTCTGCCTTGACAAAGGCTAAGGGGTCATCTCTCCCGGTGATTTTGGATGGCCATTGACTCTATATATATATACACACACACACATATATATATATATATATTGTTTCTACTTTTGGCACAAGGTCATCAATTATTAAGTATATTACTGGTACTTTATTTTATCGACCCCGTAAGGATGAAAGGCAAAGTTAACCTCGGCGGGATTTGAACTCAGAATGACAAGGGCCGTAACTCTATGCGTCAAAGCAAGGCGTCCGGCCCTCTACCGATACTGCCAAATCATTTTATATTTTTGATTGCTAAACGTAGTTAGGCATACACAAATGAGGTTCCCCTTTTCAAGATAATGTATGTAATTGGGTTTGGGTGTCAAAATAGGCTAGGCTAGGCTAAGCTTAGTGGTCCCCTTTCCGTTATAGAGTTGGTGGTGGTGGTGGAGTGTTTATCACTGAGGCAGGGAAAATCTGGTGCGAGACTGCTTAAATAACAACAAGTTGCCCTGCAACACTAAACTATGTCTATGGTGTATGTATATGTTATGTGTGTCTGTGAGTGTGTGTAAGTGTGTTGAATATACATGTCCTATAATCCGACTAACTCCATCTATCCATCAGTTATAACTCGCATGTCTGTATACACACACCGGTGTGTATATATATATATATATATATATACACACACAAGCACACACACAATTATATATATATAATATAGTATTCCATAATATATATATATATATATATATATATATATATAATGGAATACTGTTGGCTTTTTGCTACAATGTTTTCTATACCTTTCATTTGTATATATATATACACAAACACACATGTATATATATATATATATGTAGGAGGTGAGTTTTATTGTAGTACAATAAAGCAATGCAGATATCGGATAAGAAGCACTCTACAGTTTGTAGGACTGGAGTATACATAATATATAAGATCAAAAGATGGTTAAAGGAGTTCCATGTATTTTATTATGCGCATTTCAAAAACAAACATCATCATGCAATAATATTTGTGTTTTCATCAGATAGAACAGGAGGACATGATATGAAGGCTAAAAAACACTTTTTAGCCTTCATATCATGTCCTCCTGTTTTATCTGATGAAAACACAAATATTATTGCATGATGATGTTTGTTTTTGAAATGCGCATAATAAAATACATGGAACTCCTTTAACCATCTTTTGATCTTATATATTATATATATATATATATATATATATATAAATATGTGTGTGTGAACATGTGTACATATATATATATACACATGTGTGTGTGTGTGTGTGTGTGTGTGTGTGTGTGTGTGTGTGTGTGTGTGTGTGTGTGTGTGTGTGTGTACATATATGTATATATAAATATGGTTTTATAAATATAGTTTTCATTTATTTAATATCATTCAGTTATAAACATTTATATTTGTCGGATTTCCAACAAATTAAATATATCTTCTACTTATATATATATATATATATATACACACACACATATATATATATATATAAATATACACATATATATACATATACACACACATATATATACATATACACACATATATATACAAACACATATATACATATACAAACACATATATATACATATACACACACATATATATACATATACACACATATATATACAAACACATATATACATATACAAACACATATATATACATACACACACACATATATATACACATACACACACATATATATACATATACACACACATATATATACATATACACACACATATATATACATATACACACACATATATACATATACACACACATATATACATACACACATATATATATATATACATATACACACACACATATATATACATACACACATATATATACACACACACATGTACATACACACATGTACATACACACACATATATATATATACATACACACACACACACACATACACACGCACATATACATACACACACACATATACACACACACATTTACATATATACGTATATATATATATGTATATATATATATGTGTATATATAATCCCGGACACATTCTCCCAACTTGTAGAAAACTTATAATGAAACAATTGTTTAGAAAGGGAGATGTATTTCAATTGTCTCATATAAAATAATACAACTGGCCTTCCGCAAAATACATATAGTTAGCACCCCAAACGTAAAATTGGGATTATACTAAGGTATATCCTAATCTTTGTTGAGTGAGATGGAAGCCAGTCAGAGTATAGCTTGAAGCTTTAAGCTTTCTCTGGTAATGTATTAAATATATATATATATATATATATATATATATATATATATATATATATATATATATATGTATATATATAAATATATAAATAAACAGAGAGAGAGTCAAAATCAGTGTTGCAGCATATGTACAAACTTTATTTACATATTACAATTGTTTCGATATCAATCAGCTCAGGTAAATAACTAGGGGGCGGGGCCTGATTCGTTTTCGACATCTCATCAGATATGCTGTTGTTACACACTTAACTGACACACACACACACACACATATATATATATATATATATATATATATATATATATATATATATTTGTTGTCTAACCTGATTCTTTTTTCGTTGCTTTGGTATTATGTGGCTAGGCCCGCCTGCCGCAGTTTTCCATTTGTCAAGCTATCTAACGTATGTTATTACTCTAAGGCAGTGGTTCTAAACCGGGGTTCACAAGGACCCTGGGGGTCCATGTAATATTCCTGGGGTCCACAGGCAAAAAATAGAATAAGCTTTTTTTTGCCGAATAGCTCTGAGCCCCCCCCCCCCCACACACACACACAAAATAAGGGAAAAGGGGTCCATGAGTAGAAAAAGGTTGAGAACCACTGCTCTAAGGTGACACAACCTTATCGAGTGCTTTGCTGCACATTCCTCATTGTATATCGTTAGCTTGGCCACAGCCAAAACTTCGATTTTTCTAAACTTTCATTTGTATATATATATATAGATCTATATACACCTATTTCGAGAGATACACACGGTTCTGATCGCTGCTACACTACTGTACACAGTCTAGGGGGATGGCCATAAGTGGGTCTTGAAACGAAAGGTCGCGTTTTTCTTGTTCTATGTTTTAACATTAATAATTGTTTCTACTTTTTACACAAGGCCAGCAATTACCCCAGTGCATTACTGGTACTTTATGTTATCGACCCCGTAAGGATGAAAGGCAAAGTTGACTTCGGCGGGATTTGAACTAAGACCATAAAGGGACGTACTATGCTGGAAAGCGTGGCGTCCGACCCTCCAGCGATACTGCCAATTCACTGCCTTAATTTAAATTTACATAATTTAAATAACTGTTTCTACTTTTGGCACATGACCACAAATACCCAGTACATTACTGGTACTTTATTTTATCGACCCCATAAGGATGAAAGGCAAAGTAAACCTCGGCGGGATTTGAACTCAGATCATAAAGGGACGTAACTCTATGCTTCAAAGCATGGCGTCCGACCCTCTACCGATACTGCCAATCCACCAAATAATTGTTTCTACTTTAGGCACAAGGCCAGCAAATACCCAGTGCATTACTGGTACTTTATTTTATCGACCCCGTAAGGATGAAAGGCAAAGTTAACCTCGGCAATCCACCAAATAATTGTTTCTACTTTTGGCACAAGGCCAGCAATTATTCCAGTGTATTACTGGTACTTTATTTTATCGACCCCGTAAGGATGAAAGGCAAAGTTAACCTCGGCGGGATTTGAACTCAGATCATAAAGGGAGGTAACTCTATGCTTCAAAGCATGGCGTCCGACCCTTACCGATACTGCCAATCCACCGCAAATAATGCATATAAAACAGATTCTATTTTAATGCATTTTTTTTTTCCTGAAGTGTGTACACAATTTTCTTTTTTTGGATACCCTGTGTATCGCCCCGTAAAGGTGATAGGCAAAGTTAACCTCTGCGTAATTTGAACTCAGAACGTAAAGAGCTATAACTCTGTGCTGCAAAGCATGGTGTCTGAGGCTCTACCGATGCTGTCAATCCACTGTTTATTTAAAAAAAAACAAAAACATTATACGTATATGACAAAAATAGAACATGACAAGAAATCCCATATTTACGAACCTACTCTATACAATTACCGATTACCCCCATCCTCTGCATCCGCTTATAAGAATTTAAACAAATGTTCACACCCTTACTTAACCCCCCCCCCCCCACACACACACACACACACCACTACCACCGTATTATTTGGGATACGAGAGTAGTTAATCCTCTAGCATTTACATTACTCTATATATTCTGTAGTATTTTCGTGGTAAAGCCTTTATCTCACATAATTCTATCACATAATATCGAATCTATGAGAATTTGATGTTATTTATTTTGAGAACAATACTTTAACATCAGTATGAATGGTCAGTTACAGCAGTTTTGAACACAAAAAGGAGTGAGAATTCTGGTCGTATATGGCCGGTTTAAATGCTAATAGAATAGAATCTGATAACGGAACAATAAAAATACGTTAGACTTCAAAAATTCAAAATGTAACAATTATTGTTTTTGTTTTATACAAATTCCAACAAAGGCGTTGAGTTTCTTTGTTAAACACCAGATACTTCCTTACAGGAAATTCTCAAATAACTAATAAAGATCTCTGTCTCTCTCTCTCACATTACACAGGGAATGGACCTCAGTCTGTTTCCACGATGAGTGTTGCAGTTGTTTGATTAATAGAAAAGCATGTGCGTGAAATTTTTTTCTCAGGGAGATTCAGCATGATTATTTGTGACAAGTCTGAACATTTCCAGGTTTCGTCTGTCTATCAATTTTCACTCAGAAGATAATTGTTTCTACTTTAGGCACAAGGCCAGCAATTACCCAGTGCATTACTGGTACTTTATTTTACCGACCCCGTAAGGTTTAAAGGCAAAGTCAACCTCGGCGGGATTTGAACTCAGATCGTAAAGGGACGTAGAAGATGGCTCGACCAGAGCAATAATGATTTCTGAATTAGGCACAAGACCAACAATTTGGCGGGGAGGAGGAAGTCGATTAAATCGACTCCAGTGCGTTACTGGTACTTTATTTTTAAGGATGAAAAGCGAAGCTAACCTCGGCGGGATTTGAAATTAGAATGCAAAGAGCCGTAACTATATGCCGCGAAGTATGTTGTCCGACGCTCTAACGCCTCTGAATAAATCACATTTGCCTATGATGCCGCGTATTAGGATTGAACCTATGACCATATGATTGATAAGCCAACTTCTTACCCACTTGGCCTTGCTTCATCCACACAAACATACACATTAGGACAGACATCAAGTTATAAAGGGCGAGGCAATTTCAATTAACAAGTGACGAAGCGTGATAACTGGAGAATTTAGAGGAAAATGTTTCTATTTAGAATACAAAAAGCTCGGAAGATCGCCCACGTTGTTATTTTGATGGGAAATATTTTTAAAAAACAAAGCCATTGACACACGTACATACACGCATACACACATATATATATACACACACGCATATATACACACACATACACGTGTGTGTGTGTGTGTGTCCGTATGCAGTTGACGGAGGACTGTAAAGAAAAGAGCACTCAATACCGAAGTGGAGTTTAAATATTCAGTTATGGCGAATTAGTCTTGTTACTCTGGAGTTTCTCCCGCACACTCACAGACTCGTCAGACAAGTCTTGTCTGATGAGTCTGTGAGTCTGGAGGTAAATATATAAATATATATATATATGCAGAGGTTATATTTAATTTGTTGGGATTTAACAAGCTTAAACATTTTTATAACTGATATAAAGCACTCAACATCTTAGTGGAGTAAATATACAATATATTAATAAATGGAAACTATATTTATAAAACCATAATTATTTTATTATATTTATTTCAAGGGCGACTAAGGTAAATTATGGTGCGCTTTCATCAGATAAAATACAGATTTGTTTTATAAATAAATATTGACATACCCGGCAAAAAGACAACCTTAACGGTTGAAATTCGTTGAGGTTGTCTTTTTTCCGGGTATGTCAATATTTATTTATAAAACAAATCTGTATTTTATCTGATGAAAGCGCACCATAATTTACCTTAATCGCCCTTGAAATATATATAATAAAATAATTATGGTTTTATAAATATAGTTTCCATTTATTAATATATTGTATATATATATATATATGTGTGTCAGTTCAATCGGGGGTAACCATAGTTAGTAAGGTACTTACTACATTAGTAGAGTGTAAACACCTTACTAACTGTGGTTAACCCCGATTGAAACATGACACACACACATATATATATATATATATAGGGTGTCCCCCAAAAATATATACACACTTTGATTGTATCTAAATACCCCAAAATGTTTACATAATTCAAATAATTGTTTCTACTTTTGGCATAAGGCCAGCAATTATCCAAGTGTATTACTGGTACTTTATTTTATCGACCTCGTAAGGATGAAAGGCAAAGTTAACCTCGGCGGGATTTGAATAAAACAGAATCTTATATTAATGCATTATTTTTTCCTGGTAATGCACTGGGTAATTGCTGGCCTTGTGCCTAAAGTAGAAACAATTATTTTTTCCTGACGTGTGTACACATTTAAAAAAAAATTTTTTTTTATACCCTGTATATATCAGAGCACTGATACAAATTCGTAATTTTTGCCGGACCGGGAAATGCTCTGCTTAATCAGCTCCTAAAAATTATTGGAATTCTATAAGAATCCAGCTTCTATAAGTCTCGGTAGAAGCGAAGGGATAAGCAATCTTGATAACCGTTAACAAACGAGAAACAGCTGTCGGTTACTTCCCTTTGTTTTCGCTGAGACTAAGTAAGTGACACAGTCACTACTTTAAAACTTTTAAAATAAACCCAGTATATTATCAAATATGCTATATATATATATATACCATATGTGTGTGTGTGTTCGTCATCTTTAGAGCCCATGCCACAAGGAGCATTATAGCTAGCCGACAACTTCATATCAGTAATTGATGCAGACTGGTTGTTGTTTTGCTAGGGAGGATGGGGTAAGGTTTGGAATGATGTGTGTGATTTACATTTAACTTTGTTTTGTGCAATGTTGATCTTGTAAGTTGAGTTAAATTTAGGTTTATAGATTTCATATGTTGAGTTTGTGGTTAGCACGGGATTTAGGTAGATTTGTTTATGTTCAAGTTAAGGCAATTGATGTTACATCACTCTATTGGCATGCTGAAATTTGTTGATGCCCGAGGACAAATCTTTGATTTTATGCCCCCAAAAGTTAAGTATAGTGCATTTTTGATGTGGGCAGAAACCTGGCGCAGATTTTGGGTGGGCGCTACGCTCGGTAGCCGTATTGAATGGAGAGCCCTGCGTGACACTTTGGTTGGATAACCCCCACCCCTACCAACTGCTCCGTTATGGTTGCCCTGGGCCGTTGCACCCTCTGCCCCACCTCACGGCATCACTCCCATTACACCACCGCATTCCATGTCTCTTAACAATTTCGACGACCTCGACTCCAAAAGTGGAAAATTATAATTATTTTCCCAGAAGATGTTGTACCGAAGAACCGTAGTTACGCACGCTTTCGCTTGTATCAGTATGTGTACTTATTTAGGGTTCAAAAATAGGGTTTAAAGATTCTCTGCACTCCCAAACATCTATAACAAGCTAGAACAGGGAAAGGCAATTGGCATGGGCCCATGATATTAAATGAGCCCTCCCCAATCCCATTACCCAGAAGAAGCAAAGGATGAAAGAGTTTCCTCTTTTGTAAAATCGTTTCAACCCCTTTATTCTGTTCTGTTACTTGTAAATACATCATGTACAATATATATATATATATATATATATATATATATATATACACCCTATATGCCGGCGTACAAGTCAATCCGGCGCATAGGCCGACCCTTAAAATTCTGAGGTGTAATTCAGGTTTAGGCCTATATTCACCGGATAAGACGACTCCCCCAAAATAAGGCAGTTGCAGGCAAAAAATTTAGTGGTGCGCTAAAGGCTAATAAGACACAGTCGCAAGTACTAAACTGAGTAAACCAGCCTAGCCTAACCATAACAAACTTATAGTAACCTACCCTATGAGCTACGGCAAGTCATTGATATTATTATAATCACTACGTTAAATAGACTTAACAAATATGAGATTCGGTAGGAAATAATTGTGGCGGTCTGTAGGAGTTATGGTAAGTGTTGTACGAGTGTTAGGCAGGCAGTTTCACTGTTTACCCTTCATTGGTAAAGGTTCACTTTATATATTCGGCGGACAATTATTGGAGAATTATTTTTAGGCTCCAAATGTCGACTTGTATGCCGGCATATACGGTATATATATATATATATATATATATGTTTGGTAGAAATATCCAAGGGTAAGAGCATTCAGTCCATAGGTCGAGTTGGGGGTGTATAAAACCAAACGAAATTTAAGTACCTGTATCTGTCAATGTTGTAACTAATTATATATAGGCTTTTAATTTATATCTGGATTGGGGTCGAGGATGGCTTTGATTTTCTGAGTTTGTTTACGGGTTTGAGCAATTAAGCGTCTTGTGTGTGTGTGTGTGTGTGTGTGTGTGTGTGTGTGTGTGTACATTACCATCGTTTTTACATTGACTTTTCCATGCTGGCATGGGTCAGGTATAATGCTTTACAGCCGGTGCCCTTTATGACACTAACCACACACAGATATATACATATATATATGTATATATGTGTGTGTGAGATAAAATCCCGACCGCGGTGCGAAGTGATCGGGTTTTTACCTACGTCTATACTCACTCTGCATTGAATACTCCCATGAAATTCCAATTTAAATCCTGTTATTCCCCAGCCAAAAGTGTGGCTTTTTTCTTATGTATTGTGGAGAAAGAGAGACGGGGCTAGTGAGAGGGAGGCGGGAGAAAAGAGGGCAGTATGAGAGAAGCAGGGGAGCTAGTGAGAAGGAGAGTGTGAGAGGAGAAGGTGGCTAGTGAGAGGGAAGGTGGCTAGTAAGAAGTGGAGAGAAAGAGGTGACAGTGAGAAGTGGAGAGAAAGAGGTGACTAGTGAGAAACGAGGTCAATGTACACACCCTCCCCCCACCATACACGTGTTCTAGTATTCATTCATGAACCCAGTCTATTAAAGAGGGTTTGTGTAGCTACAGGTGTAGATAATAGGAAACCGGGTTTTTTCTTCTTTTCATTGTTCAGAACTGAATCAATAAAACATTGGGTTCATGGCAGTCACAAATGGCCTTAATAAGAAGAGAATTGCTCGCTAGAAATAGCAGCTAAATCTCACATATAACGCCTTGATTTTTACATGAGTATACGTGGTAGCTTTACTATCATTCCCTGTTGTAACATGTACTTACGTTAATTTGTTAACGACAGCAACACTTGACTGATAAAATGACAAGTCAGTCAATCATATTGGTGGCCTCCCCACATCCCCGGCGGGCAGAATGGAGAAGGCGTTTCCCCGGAGGACGGCGAGGGAGACGTGCTGGAAAAGCCATTCCAACTCGCGAGGCTCACTCCTACGGCTGGCCAGCTCAGCACCTATGGTGGTGAGTAGGGAGGTAGCCCTAGGGCCGAGGACACCAGAAGTCTCTACTGCCAAGGGTACAACCGCAAATCTGTTGGAGAGCGACCGGTATTACGACCCGAGTCACTATAATACGAACCAACCAGAAAAGTCTGTCTGTCTGACTCTCTCTGTCTGGTTGATGATCGACTCCCTAGACATAGCAACCAAACCTCAGAAACTGCGCTAATAAGAACCAACGAGAGAAGTCTCTCTCTCATAAATCTTGTTAAAACGAGTCAATGAGGGAAGGATAAATATTTTGAGTCACTTTATACCTAAATTCAACAATTTATTCAACAGCAGTATCTATATATATTGGTTTTTGATTTAGGTACAAGGTCAACAATTTTCAGGAAGTGGAAAGTCAGTTAAATCGACCTAAGTGCATTACTGGTACTTTAACCCCGGCAGGATTTGAACTCGGATCGTAAAGGGCCGTAACTCTATGTCATATAGTATGGCATAAAGTAGAAATATAGATAATTAAAAATACAGAAAGCATATTCACACTTCATTCTTTAGTCAATAAACGGAGTATAGTTATTAATGGTAAACATATGTTTGATGGGATTTTCTAGACATGTGTTTGGTGGGATTTTCTAGACATGTGTTTGGTGGGGTTTTCTAGACATGAGTTTGGTGGGATTTTCTAGACATGTGTTTGGTGGGGTTTTCTAGACATGTATTTGGTGGGGTTTTCTAGACATGTGTTTGGTGGGGTTTTCTAGACATGTGTTTGGTGAGGTTTTCTAGACATGTGTTTGGTGAGGTTTTCTAGACATGTGTTTGGTGAGGTTTTCTAGACATGTGTTTGGTGGGGTTTTCTAGACATGTCTTTGGTGGGGGATTTCTAGACATGTCTTTGGTGGGGGTTTTCTAGACATGTCTTTGGTGGGGTTTTGTTTTTGTTGTGTTTTTTCTAAACAAATTTTCATTCTTAGTTAAGTTGTTTCTCACTTTGACAGTTAAATATCAACTTTAGGCGGAAAATTGGCAGGGACGTTAGAATGTCGGATAGAATGCTTTCGTCTCGGTTCTGAGTTCAAATCCCGCTGATGTCAACAAAAAAAGTACCAGTCTGGAATTGGGGTCGATTCTTCCTCTCTCTGGAAGACATCTACTGTTCTTAGGTCTGGAGAGGGATGGGCTCCGCCAGGCTTAAAATGCCAATGTCAATGCAGCGCTCCTACGACACCATACATATATATGAACTTTATTAGCAATTTCAATTTGTATTTTTCACATTTTCAAATATAATCTTGTTCCTTGGCGACACATTATATATACAGTAGGTAAGGTACACAATACATAGCAGAGTATAAATATTTAATATAGAAATGGCTTCTACAGGACAAGAACTGTTTCATTCGGGAGAAATCATCATATATATATAGAGAGACATGACGTGATTCAGAGTTTAGTCCTGCTACACGGCCCCTTAGGCAAGTATCTCTACTATCACCACGGCGGACCATTTTGTGTGGAATTTCGTAGAAGGAATATGTTGAAGAACGTCAGAAAGAGGCTGACTATGAAGGAATGATGCTAGAGCTGTAAAATCTTGCACGCGTTAATTTCAACTCTTCTTAATAATAACTGTATTGTTCCTTGAAAGTATCTTGGTCAGCTTATACACTTTTCAGGGTTTGTTAGTATCAGTATACTAACAGTATACTAAAACATTAGTTATGGTTAGGTAGTAATGTTGTTTACCGATGTTGCGACAAAAGAAGCGTGTGTGAGATTGTATGTGTTCGTGTATCTATGTGTGTGTGTGTGTGTGTGTGTAAACAATAAAGTGGGATTATATAAATATAGAGAGATAATGTAAATACACTTATATACACACAGACACCCTTGCATACGGATCCACACACAGAGACAGACACACACACAGATAACCATACACACATACACAGAGACATCCCCCCCTCACACACATACATACACACTCACAGAGACAAACGCAGACGTAAACACATAAGCACTCAGAAACATGCATACATACAAACACACACACACAGACATGCACACACACACACATATGTACTCGCAGAGATGTGCACACATACATATAGACATACAGACTCACAGACATGCACCGGCGCAAACACACATAGACCGACTCAAATACACACACACACACACAAACCAATTGACTATCTCACATACACACACCAATTGACTATCTCACATACACACACACCAATTGACTATCTCACATACACACACCAATTCACTATCTCACATACACACACCAATTCACTATCTCACATACACACACCAATTGACTATCTCACATACACACACACACACCAATTGACTATCTCACATACACACACACCAATTAACTATCTCACATACACACACCAATTGACTATCTCACATACACACACACACCAATTGACTATCTCACATACACACACCAATTGACTATCTCACATACACCAATTAACTATCTCACATACACACACCAATTCACTATCTCACATACACACACCAATTCACTATCTCACATACACACACCAATTCACTATCTCACATACACACACACCAATTAACTATCTCACATACACACACACCAATTAACTATCTCACATACACACACCAATTGACTATCAACTTGTTCAATATGAAAAGCAAAGAGAGAAAGAGAATGTAAACAACGAGTTACAACGGTGGATGATCTGGTGTTAACATCTCATCAATATAAAGCTTGATATCACTGTAATTTGCCGTGATAGGTAGTGTTAATGCTGATAGATCGATAGATCGATAGATCGATATCAGCGTGAGAGAGGGGGTGGGGAAGGATAATAGTGACTAGCATCTTCCTATTATATATGTTGGCTTAATTCTAATGTAAACTAGAGCTAAGCATAGCATAGTTCAATGTAGTGCGTGTATGTGTGTGTCCATATATATATATTCATATAGATATATATATATCTAGGGCGGGTAAAACTCACGAGATCTCTCCAGCGGTCTCTGTCGCTCATGATCGCTGCTATGTCCTGCGTCTCCAACAGACGAGTGTCTGTCTTTAGGACATCAACATATTTAACCTCAGCCTTCCTCTTCCAGTATGTCCATGCAGGGGCTCCCACAGGAACACTGAGTGCAGTTGCAACTCTGGATGTCGGTGAGCATGTCCAGCTAACCTCAGTCTCCTCTGTGTCACTTTTGAACTGACTTTTGGGAGGCTCCTGTACATTAATCAGTATATATATACAGCTACGTATAATTCCATCTATATATATATATATATATATATATACACACACACACACACACACACAGCTACATATAATTGCATATATATCTATACACACACAGGTATTAGTTGTGCAAACAGCAGAAAAACTCAATACATGAGGGCAGGTGTGACGACTTATTATGAATGTAGATGGAACATATTTTACTGTCTCAAAAGCCAGGAGTTTCCTGTTTAAAACATTAAATTTAAAACATTAAGTAAGTTTCGTACTTAAACATATTTCAATTTAATGTTTTAAACAGGAAACTCCTGGCTTTTGAGACAGTAAAATATGTTCCATCTACATTCATAATAAGTCGTCACACCTGCCCTCATATATATATATATATATATATATATACATATATATATATATATATATATATGAAAACATGGCGTGCTGCGTGGTTGCAAATGGGTTACATATGAATAAATTTAGTCCTTCATCTGTGATCTTCCAACCTTCATTGGTATTTCATCGCTTTAAAGACCATATACCTCTGGTTGGTACGAAAGAAAATCGTTGGGACACGTAAATAAAGAGAACGAGCGAGACAGTAAACAATCAAAGATGGTAATGCAACGAAAAGTGAGGAAGAAGGAGTCAAGTCCCTGAAATCGATGAACATAAATATATGTGTGTGTGTGTGTGTGTGTGTGTGTGTGTGTGTGTGTGTGTGTTTAGAGAGATAGGTATATAAGTATC